>WEIU01007562.1:221005-301881 GCA_013389925.1 Aegithalos caudatus
TTGTATTTTTTTTTTCTTTCTTGTTCATTATCAGATGACAACGGAGCTGCAGAGGAGACAGGCTCTTTCTCTATCATGTTGTTACCTGTTGGATGCACTACAAATTACTGAGAGTCATGCTGGGTGGAAGCACAGAGATAAAACTGACAGCTGAATACAGGCAGGAGTCAAAAGGTAATGGGTCACAGTAAATACAATCAGAAACAGAAAGAAAGGATGAAAGCTCATAGACCTTCAGAGGAACTGGCTGATTTAGCTGAAGGCATATTTGCTCGCTTTATGCAGTCATCTTGATCTTCATCTAAGCTGCTCAGAGCATTCAACTGGTTTACAATTTCTGTAAATAGAAGCCAGTCAAGACAAACGTAAGGCAAGGGCATTTAATGAAACAGAAGTGGAACGAACACTGTTATCAGAAAGAGAGAGAGAGAGCGAGGGAGAGGGTTAAAAGAATAGATTTAGAACCAGTCCTTACAATTATGTAACTACAGTCAAGTACCTGTGCAGGTGCTTCAGGGTTAATTTAACAGGAAACCCAGTTAACAAGACATAAACAAAACCTAGCCAGGTTATGGTGTTAACAACAATAGTTAGATTTTCAGGATGAGTATTATGCACATCAGTTGAAAATTTAGGTAGATGTACTAGATATAATTTAAAGGTTTTTTCCTGCTCATGAAGAAAACCTGAATATGAAAACATTGTCCATCAACACAAATCAGCCACAAAACAATTTACCTCCCTCTCAAACCCTAAAGATTACAGAAAACTAACCTACATGCATTTTATGGTTCTTTTCTTTATATACACGCTCTGATTATTTAACATTTACAATTAGTCACCGTTACATTCTGATCTATGACAAGCTGGAATTACCTGAATAGTTCTAAAACACATGATCAGTATTGTGCCAGGAGAATGCAAACTGAATGTATATATGGTTGAATTTTCATTGTCATACTACATAAGTAACAACTTGCTGTTTGTTAAAATCCTCTTTCACCTTCTGTCCATGGTGGAGAGTTCTGAATTGCCATAACTAGTAATTTTTAAAATGTGTTAATGTTTAATTCTAGCCAAGATGAGGATGACCCCATAATTCTGGAAGGAAAGAAACAAAAAACAATCAGGTCTGAGTGGCTTCTGGCCCAAGGGGAAAAATTCCTCTCTGCTCCCCCCTAACACAGTCCCCATCCCAAGCATCTGACAAATGGAGCTTCTGTAGTAATGGGGATAGAGCCTGGGGCAGGAGTTTCTGTGCAGAGGGGACAGCCCTCCTCATCCTTCCACATGACAAAGAGGCAAGAGAAACTTGTGCAGGAGAGATGATCCTGCTTGGTGAATACCACCAAGAGTCTTTTTCATCTCCTGTCTTTTCCCAGTGAAATAAATGGATGATGCTTTGTGGTGTCACCAGCCAAGTTAAAGCTTCATGCCAGTCATTGTTGTTTTTCCTTTAATTTCTTGTGTACACAAGAAGTTACCTCTCAATAACACTTCCAGCTCACTGCTGGTTTGAACTTGACTTTTGCTCATCTGGCTTTTGTTTGGGAAAGCAAACTTTGCCTTTATTCAATGAACTAGATTTAGGGAGCAAGATATCAAACTGAGGTATTAATTGAGTAGCATCCTGTCTGTCCCAAGTCATGTTGGTGTTCATGGCCACCCAGAACTTCCTCATCAGGGGGGTTTTTTTCATGTTTTTTCACAGCTGACACACTGACACCCCTCCTGGTATCATGTCTTCACAGACAGCATGAAGAATCTGAAGCCCAAAACAGACCAGAACCTGGTAACATTTCTGTCACATGGATAAAAACTCCTTTGGCAAATTTAAACTGCTTTGCAAAGCCATGCCAACCTGCAAATTAACTACTCTGCCAATATCTACCTGACATCCTAAATGCTGCCAGTGAGAAACCCCAAGCAGAATTCCTCTGTAATGCACCTCCCAAGTGATCCTGACTTTAAAGCATAAATCTGCTTACATGGGATTACACTTATATCTGTCTACATAGAGTTAACTTAATTATCCTCACTTCCTTATTTTTAGCTCCAACAGACAAGACTATTATCCTAAAAAATATCATCAAAACTATCCCAAACTTAGCTTTCTCACTATAAAACCATACATACACCTAAAAAATCTGCATAATATCTTCTGGGAATTTTTAAGACTTGAGAGAGACAACAGAACATACCTTTCTGTACTCAAATTAAACAGAGCTGATCTCATAAAACAGCAGTACTAACGAATTAGTAATTAAAAACAGGCTCAGATGCTGACATGATTTACAATTTATTATGTCAGCATGTGAAAAAAATCCCAAAACAATTATAAGTCAGTTTTTATTGTCAGAAAATAACAAATTAAGTTCAGAGCTTTAAAATGAGGGAGTTCTTTGATGTGGTCTGAATCACCTGGTCTTATCTGCCAACCTAAACACCCATATGCACTACAATGTTTCTCATTACAATATTAAATGGTTTATGTCATATTTTGGAGTATGGAAATGGTAGGTTGGAGATTTATATCCTATATTATCTTTTATAAATCTCATTATCTACAAACACACATTAGCTTGTTCTACAAGTATGTCACATAAATCACTGGTTTGGTTTTTGGGGTTTTTTTTTTCATTCTTCTCTCTTTCTATTTTTTTCCAAGCAGCTTGGTGATCCCGACAAAGAAAAAGAGTAAATGTACCAGAAGCTGTCAGGAGAGGTGTGGTTTTGCAAATTGCAAAAAAAAAAAAAGGGTTGCACATATTGTTATCCAGAAGCTTGCTCTTGAAACATGCTGGGAATCAGACTCCTGCACCAGGCAGCACATGGGCACATTGCTGATTCCATGTGGTGCCCCAGGACAGCCACTGTGCTCCTGGGCAGATGGAGCAGGAGGCAGCTATTAACCCCAGCACCAGGCTCTAAGTAGGAATTAAAACATTAAAAGAAGCAATGCATTTATTACTGCCCTGTTTGTGACTTAGGAGGTGCATTTTCTTCAAGTATGAGATGTCTTGGGTTCCACTGAAGAGTGAGGACTGGATAATTCTGGGAGGTTTAAATCCCATGTATATTGACAGTGCATAAACTAAATATTTGCAACTTAATAAGGGCAACAAACAATTTTCAATTTCACACAGAACAGTTGGGGGAGATACAGCTTTTACAGGTGAAAAATTTCAACAAGAAATACTGGGAAGGAAGAGGGGTAAAGCCTGAAGGGGGAAGGAAATTTCTCCAAGTGAAAGTAGTGCTTGGAATGGAAAACACCTTTCAGTCTGGTCAGTTCTATGGCAACAGTTCCAGGATGACCACCCCAAATTCCACAGTGCTTCTGAGGTCAGTGTTGCACCATCTACTCCCCAGCTGAAGAAACAGAGGCACAGATCCCTACTCAAAGTTGGGCAATGCACCAAGGAAGAGGAGCAGCATTTCCTAACTCACCTGCACCATCTAGAGCCCCACAGAGCAGACCTCCCTTGTTCTCCCAGCAGAGGATGTGCACTTTCATCTGTGAAACTGCAACTTGGGCACAGTGAAAAAAAAACAAACAAACCAAAAAAAAAAAAAAACCCAAACAAAACCAAAAATCGTTGTACACTGCAAAAAGGAACAGTGTCTGAGAAAAGACTTGCAGCACCTCCTGCAGCTATGCCTTGGGAATGAAAACTTTAAAAATGTTATCCCTCATTTCTGTGACAACACCTGGAGCCAAAGGTAGGAGAACAATCCCTCCCTTTGCTACTTGCACTTCACATTTCCCAAGGACAAACATCAAGAGTGCACTGCTCCCATGGTTCCAGTGAGGTGTTCCAGGCAGTATTCCCCCTTTTTCCACTTGGGAAAACAGGCACAGGAGGTGAGGGGTTTGCCCCAGGGCACCCTGAGTCAGTGAAGCATTCCAGCTCCTCAGCTGCCAACACCCAGCAAGGCACAAGAGGAGAAAATCTTGGAGGCAGCAAGCTTTCAAATGGGTTATGTAACTTCCTCAATTAACTTCATGGTATCCTGTGAACACTGTTTTTGAAAGAGTTCTTGGCTACAGCAGTTTTTGTTACATTTCCTTCTTCCTAATTTTTTCCTGCTTTTCTACAATGATTCTTACCTCTTTTTCCCTTGCTTCCTCAGCTCTTCTAGCTTTCCCCATTTATTGTATTTATTACAGGAGTCACTGCAACTGCTAATGAAATCAGTCTTGAACACGTGTTGAAATAGATACTTTACATCTTATTTACTGATGTTTACTTATTGCCCTATGTTTTATGCTCTCCCATTTGCTTGGGAAATGGCATGCACTCATTCCCTTCAACATTTCTCTCCTTTCTCACAGGTGGGAAAAGCTGGCCAGGCTCATAAAGCAACTCAGCAAACAAGAAGAAAAAGTCCAAGGCTCACCTTTCCCCACGTTGTGATTTATTTACAAAAAAAAAAAAAAACAAAACAACCCAACACTCCCATCTTGTATGGTTAGAAAACAGAACCAGAGCAGGCCCAGCCAGGCACAGGAATTGTGCACTTCTGCCTTTCCCAGGAATTGTGCACTTCTGCCTTTCTGTATTGTTAGTTTTGAACAGATAATTTTGGCCTTTGCAAGAAGAGATGGAAAAGCTGAAATTACTCTAAAATAGCTTGTGTTGCCTGCTCACCCTTCCCATCTACCTCCAGGGATGTTCACTCCATACCCAAAGGATAGCAGACAGCCCAGTCTAACCTAGATCAGATTTTTGCTTGTTTAGGAACCATTTGTGGCCTTGTTGAACTCTGCAAAATCAAGTGTTGAGAAGCAAGATCTGATGTTTTTCACCTTCTGCACACAGGTTTTCTATCCTCAGCACAGTACCCAGGCAGATCCCAGTAAAACCCCTGTGCACAGGAGTTTCTACAGACTGAACATTAATTTGGCCTCTCCTTAATTTGGCCTTCTCTGTGATTATCCAATGGCCTGGTGAACATGTCAGGTTTTGTTTGATGTTGTGATCTGATTTATTCTGGTTACACTGGGAAAGAAATCGACCCTGCAGAGTGATTTCAGTGTGACCACACTGGGATATCTCTGCTCCCTGACCAAGAACACATTACCTGGGTTTCTCAGATATTTCACTCCAGGCTTTCCAACATGCTCTGTGCCAGACACATACAGCCTAACTACAGATCTGGCCAGGGTAAAAAAAAATGTTTAATTGAATATGTAAAGCATACAGAAAACATATTTGCATCCTTTCACAACACCAAGTGTACACCAAGTAATAACTGCTTCAGGCTGAGCCTTTTGATTGCAACGAAAGCTCAAAAAGAAGTGATGAAAGTAATGTTTCATAACACTGAACCCATGTTCCTCTGAATTTTCAAGAACAGATTTGACAATTCACTTCTCTGCTTGGGATGCTCTTCCCCCACTTTTGGAGATGGATCCCTTTATTTCAGACATTTTAAAAGAGCACTGGAAGTTAGGAAGCCTGGCACCAGAAGTTAATTTTCTTTCCCTGATTCTTTACACAAAGAGTTCCTACAGAACCCATCTGGAGCAGTACTACACACTGATCTCTACCAACAACTCCACATCATCTCTTCCTGATCTGACTTGCCTCCATTAGTTCAGCTCTCCTGGACACACTGAGCATTTTCATCAGCAATTCAAATGTGGTTACACTATCTCACTTCAAACAACTTCACCATCAAATTCATTCAAGTCCTTTAACAGCCTCCTGATTTCTTTTCCATGAGACACCCCCACCCAAAAGGCAAAATGTGCAGCTGGAATTGCCATGGGATTGAGCAGAAGCTCAGCCCCTGTCCATGGCACAACTCATTTTGCAGTTATTCTCACAGACTGCCTTCATTATTTCACTTCTGCCTCTCCTCTTGTCTTCTCACTGCCCCTTTTCCTTCACTTTTTCTACTCCTCTGTTCACGCTGGTTCTTTGCTTCCCAAAAATGCTACCTTACTTAGTGCATTCTCTCCCAAAAACAGGACACACAGACACAAATCAAAGCTCTTGGATTCACAAGTATTAAACTTCATTGAGTTATGGATGGGTTCCTCTTCAGTCAAGCTATCCTAAATTCTGTTTTGGTTGTCAGGATTTTTTTAAAGTGAAATAAAAATACAGCATAAAGTTAAAAAACATGGGACAATTAGCAAAGAAAACTATATTTTACAATGCCTGTGGCAAAACCAACCTGTAATTTTTGCAGCCTTTTCCTCTTGATTCACTCTGTTTTCTTCATCTTCTTCATTGTCTTCCTCAAAATCATCTAGGTTACCAATATCAGCTTGTTTCATACTCATCAAACTAGCCAGGCTTTGCATGTCTTCATCCCTAAATAACAAACATCACACCAGGCATTAAAATGCAGCTTGTTAATACCACATCTGATGTCACTGCATTCTTAAAAATTCTTTAAAGGTTTTGATGTTTTCTTCAGGGAGGTTTACGATATCAGATCTGATCTTGAATATAGTGAGAAAACAAAATTAATACATTCATAAATATATATCAATTTCTGAAGGGAAAGTTTTCAATTAACAAAATTGTAATGGGTTAAAAAAAAAAATACTGCTTTGCATCAAGAGTTACCTAGCAACTGCTTCCTAAAATTTTAAACCAGCCCAGAAAGGTTGGTAAATGCTTGCCTGGTCTGCTTTGGTTAAAGTGAAAATGCTTGGCCAGACCTACTGCCCACATGCTGCATGCAATACCTACATCCATTCATAACTTCTGATGCTGTTACAGAAATTAAAATCCCTTTTCTAAATATCTGAAATCATTAACAAGATTTTTTTAAAAAAGGGCAGTGTCTATTTACACATACTGGAAACCAATGCTTTCACAAAGAGCAGCTTTTTTTTCAGATCCCTTGTTCAGGGTGCTATGAAAGCCCTGTCAGTAATTTATAATCTACCTGACTTACAATCTTCAGCCTGAAATCTATCCATTCCAATGGGAAGAAGGTACATGCAAACCTAAATGGATCAATTTTTTACAAATTATGGCCTCAAAACCCACTAACAGCATAATTTAGCTATTTACTGTATAGTTCATGGATGCTGGTTGTTCCAACAAAGTTTAAGAGAATATCAGCTGCTGACTTTTCCCATTCTCATTTTCAGCTGCATTTTAACCATGTTAAATCACAGCTAAATACTTCAAACTATCATTCTTATATGGTATGCCAAGATGTGGTTCACAAGAGGGTTAATCAGAGAGGGGAACCAGTAACAGTAATTAATAGTAATTAATAGTAAAGAATGCATCTGTGGCTTTCAAAGCATGCAGATAATTTTTTTTTTGTGTGTCAAAATGTTTTAGCATGGCAGCCTGGAAAGTTGTTCATGCAACATTTTTTGGGCAACTTGTATTGCAGTGGGCAATGTCTACAAATGCACTCAGAATACTGAAAGCTAGAAGTAAATTGTCAATCTTTTGGAAAGAAAAAGAAATTTAGGAATAGGCAGAGGAACCATTAGAGCAGGAGCTTCCCCCTCTTTTTGTTCTGCCATTCTCACTGTGCCATATTCTAGAGACAGAAAGGCAAAACAAAACTACCCTAGCTGAAAGCAGGACTGTGACAAACAATCCCTTCTCCAGCCACGAGAATATCCAACACCTAGAACCTGACAGAAATTGCAGGAGACATTACAGCATCTGAAAAAATAATCTGTATCCTCTGTCCTCCAGAGGCCACTGAAATAAGGGACAGAACCAAGTGAGGGAGTCAAGGGAGTGGTAACAGAGAATTCCTTCCCTAGGATGTTCTTGTGCTCAACCCAAAATCTTAACTCTCTTCCAACTGGCTTTGTCCTTATTGCATTCTCTGTGAAGTACCAGTGGGCTCCCTGGAAATCTGCCAAGGGTATTGCTGGATGAGCACACACATGCACAAAAAACACACATTTCCACTCATTTCAGACCTGTAGGTACTTTTTAAGCTGCTGTTATTTAAAATGTCTGTAAGGGTAGAGCACAAGCCATGTGTCTCTGAAGAACACAAGGCTGAAATGAGAGTAAGAAACAACTTTTACTCAGTTAAGAAACCAAATATGGCAGGAATGATAGGTATGCTGAAGGACACTCTCAAATTCCACCATTCTATACAGAAAGAGCTCTTTATCCAAAGCATTCTTTGAAAAGCAACACAAAGCAGGCTATCTGGTTTAAAAAAAAAAAACACCCCAACAAACAACAACTTACGTGGCTTTTCCTTCCCTCAGGAAAATACAAGATAAGGAGAACTGGAGAGTGGCAGACACCACTTTCTTAGACAAAGGCTTGAATTTTAACCTGACATCTGTCTGTGTAGGCATGGGGCTGGCATATTGCTTCATGTTGATGCTGCTGGTAGCAAGCGCTTTTCTACGTCCAGAAGGAGATTCCTGAAAGCAAAAGACAAAACAAAGCTCATGTAAAAGGTGCTGTTAAACTAAAACCTGAATGCACACAAAGCAAAAAAAAAAAAAAAATGCAATTATTAAATCTCTAGGGAGTTTTATTGTTGTTTTGGGTTTTTTTTTCCCAAAAAATTGACTATGTGATTTCTGTCAAGCCACAGAAAACCATTTCCTAAACTACGTCAGTCACTAATAGTGGTGGAGCTTTGAACACTTTCTGAGTGCAATTAAAAATATTAAAAAGGCTGTCCATTGTGATCAGTGGTATTCCATTATGAGGTCTAGGATGTCTTTAATGGCCTGAGCTTGAAGCAGATCCACAGCACACATTCTGTTCAGCTGCTGGAAATGTATTTCCATTTCTTTCCACAGCAAATTGGGCTCGTTTGCTGTGTCCAAACTTGGATAGTTCTGCACTGGAACTTCCAGCCTATGGAAAATGTAGGTTTTGACCATGCATGTATTTCTTTGCACAATGGTTTGAGGTCATCTAGTTTGTGTTCCATGCTCAAATATAATACCTGAATATTTTTCAGAGCAGTGGTTCTTCTCATTAGTGTTGTACATGTGCTATCAAGAGTGAAAGGGTTCTGAAACTAAAGTTGGCAATACTTCCAAAAATACTGATAAAAATTTTGCAAGGAAAAAAATAAAAAGCAAAATAGATAAAGATAAAAGACAAAATTTTATTTGAAAAGCTTGAGTTGTATTTCAATATAGAAGTGTTGTTCAAGGTTTAACAATTCAGACTAATTAATCTAAAATGCATCTAAGAATCCACTCTCTTGTTCTATCTAATATCAGCATCAGCAGGAAAAGAATGATTATACATTAAAAAGCTCCAGTAACAAAAAATAAAACAATAACCCCCTGCTATTAATTCTTTTGAAAAATGTTCTCTCAATAAGACCACATTTTACTGCAGTTGACAATCTGTGTTGAATAAAGAATACTAATTCAATCAAAACATTCAAGCATCCTTTTTCAAAGTACTTGACATTTCTGCCCAGTAGAATAAGTCAGAATGTAATATGTCATCCCCAAAGAATACCTTGTTTAAAAAACTAGCCTTATCTGACAGATTATGCACAGCAATATTATACAGAACTATTAGTGCATGTAGATACCTTATGAATGAATTTCAAAAATGCATCAAACACTTGAGAAGGATTTAGGCCCTCTCAGAAGAAATACTTAAGAATATGCAAATACTCTCAGCTGAATCAAGTTGAACAGATGTGACTCTCACAAACAATAGGAGTGCTCTTTCCCTGGCTGCAGTTGTCAATCAAAGAGCAAGATTAAGGTCCAAGGTTCTGACAATGTGTAAAATGGAAAGTGCAATCAGGGAGTTTCCATTATCACACAGGTATGAACAACAAGAATCTGTTATGGCATCCTACTTTTAGAATAATTAACATTACAACTCATTATGGCAAATGCAAGGTTTACAGTTCAGGCATCTGCACCCAACAGGATCTTAGACAACTCCTCTTGGAAGGTTTTGAACAGTTGGTGTTGACAGTAAGATGTTGATCTTAGCAAGATCAACAGATCTCAGAACAAACCATGGATGTGGGTGCTAGCTTGCATCCTCCCAGATGATCACTGAGCAGCCACTCCATGCCTGCATTCTGATGTGCTCCTCTCAAAATCACTTCTCAGCACCTGTGGATATCCCCAGCTCAGCAAAGATCTGGATTTATTTCCTTGTGTGGCTACAAATGCCTCTCAGTGCTGGCTCACGTGTTATATCCATGCAATGCCATGAGAGAACCACACAGAGCTCCCACTCAGTCCCTTGGGAGGGAGCACCAATGCTCCAGGGACTCCAAAAACAGGGGTACCTGGGGGCAGAGCTACTTTCCCTTGTTACAAACACACCACCTGCTCTGCTAAGTCAGCCTGTTGTCTTTATCAAAGTGATTTTACTAAAAATTACTAAATTACAAGATAAACCAACCCAATCTCCAATTCAATGGTGGTTCTGAAGTGAAGAGAAAAGAACACAACATTAAACTTGCAAGCATGCAAAAGCTAGACACAGAGAGCGAGGCAGAAGAATTTGGAAATGATGTGAAATTACATTTTCACTTAGTATCTACTTATTGTACAAATGATCATCTTGTCATTTTCACCTTCAGATTATCTGGAGCAGAGAGTGAATAAGAGACATGAATAAGGAAGAGGCAAAGTTCTCCCAGTGAAGATGATCATCAGCAATTCCTACTGGAATCTCCTGGTGTTAGCTGATGTAGGGGAAAAGGGAGGTGAGAATGCAGTGTGCCAGGACAAAGGGAAGAAGCCAGCCATGAGCAAGGAGATTTTCCTATCACTACATATCCTGATGTGCTGTGAAGAACAGGATACACTTGGCAATCGAGTTCACTCTTCCTAAGAAATGAATTAATTTCATAACATTTTTGTGGGCCAAAGACAGAAGTTGAATTTCCAAGTTCCAATTGCCTACAAAAACCCAAATTTGTAAGTTTATGTTACAAAAAAAAAAAAAAAAAAAAAAACCCAAACCCAAACAAACAAAAAAACAAACAAACAAAAAAACCCCAAACCCAACCAAAAACTGACAGTGCCTGATCTTTCAAATTTGCTTATTTTGCTTCACATGCAAGTTTAAGTATATCCTCCTACTCTTCCAGAAAGTTTGTTAGAAGATTTACAATGTTTTCTCCTTTTAAGTTTTACAGGTTTGGCCTTAAATGGTTTTAGCTACAAAAGCAGACAGGGAAGGACTTTTTGCAGCTTAAAAGAATATTCTCAAACTGCTTAGGTCCATGACTGATTTCACAATGGATTAAGTTTTCTACTCTGACACACAACCAACTTCTAAAAAAATTGTCTTTAAATGTCAGAGCATGCTAATAACCACTTCCTACAGAGATTGTAGCATTTTCTTCCAAAAATCCTACATCCTATAGGAGAATCTGAGTTACCCCAGAAACACAGAGACATCTTTCAGCAGAAGGATAAGTAATTCTTAAATTAGCAGGGATAAAATAATCCAAGAATGGAGCAGACAGCAAGCCTACAAGCTGAGTAGCCAGAAAGAGGTGAGCAGTAGGCTGGAATGAGTTATTCCAAAGAGAAGCCCACTTTGGTAGGATACTGAAGAAATAATATCCATTTAATGGCAAAAGTCTGATCTGCTGTTTGCTTGTGTCTCATATGAGCAGGTGCAAAGTCAGGCAGGAATCCCAGTGCCAATGTTTTAATTGCTCAACTTTCCTGCTTTTGCCTATATAATCAAAGTTTAAACTGTGTAAGGCTCTGTTATGCCTCCAGGTGTTTTACATTCATGTGACTGCCAGGGTTGCCACATCCTGTTTTGTGAAAGGGTGGCATGAAATGTCAATTTTGAAGTCACAGGAGAGAAACAATCCAATGCAATAATAAAGAGAGGTGACAAAATACAACACTCAACAGTGAGGATGGAATGCATTCTGTAAGAAAACAGCAATGTGGAAACCCTTCACTTTTAAGAAAGGCAATGCATTATGCAAATAAAATCAGCTGTGACATCTGAATGTCACAGAAAGCCAGAAGATAACATATAATGCCAGTAAAATAAAAATACCTCTGTGTTATCTTCCAGCTCAAACATCCTACTGAGCCTGAGCATGGGCACTGCTGGACTCAGAAGAGAACACTTGGAGCATTGGATAACAACCATTTTTTGTTGTTTCATGCTTATAGTTCTAACAAGTGAAACAGCACACTGGGAAAAAGAAGTGCCATTCTCTTAGAAATTGTTAATAAATGATTAAAAATATAACTACTTGGTATGTTAGCAGAAACTACAACGGGTTTATTTTCCTGCATAACAGAATAATGGCTGTGTTGGGTCAAGTCAAGGCTCTGAGAAACCTGTATGTTATTTTAAAAGCACACTTTTTGCAAAAGTGATCACTGTAATTCACTTAAGAAGAGTAAAACCTGCACATAAACACATTTCTCCATCTTTCTCTCCTGTGTTGGGGAATTTCTGCTTTTGTATTTTACACTTTCCTCTCACAAGCAGTTTCCCTTGACAGTCTCCTGCTCCTACTCCCCAAAATGCCTCAAACACCACATTTTGGGTGAAATAACCCTCTCTGGGCAGCCCATCAAGCTGTATCAGCTGTTCCCAGCTGGCAAAGCAGCAGGATGTGTGGGGCTGATTTTCTGAATCTCAGGATTTTCAGCAAGCTGCTAGCAGGCTAAAAAATCCTTCAATTCAGAAAATCAGGCCCACAGGATGAAACACGTGGCTGGCTCTGCACTGAGTGGTTGATATTTGTGCATCCTGGGACTTTAGGAAAAAAAAATTTGAGCAAATTATTAAAAATCTGGACTAAGAACTCAAAGCTAGCAAAATGAAAATTAATATAGAAAACAGAAAGATTTCCCAATACTCCAGATTTCCTGGAGTACTCTGATTTCTGAAATCAGACAAAGAAATCTGTAGAACAAGCAATACTCAATAAATCAATAAAAGCTGAATTCCTTTTTTGTACAGAAGAACATTAGCAATAATGAGCTCAGGTAGCTCCCAATTTCTCAGCATGCTGTTTGTGTCTGCACAGACTTTAAAAACATTGTCACCTCAGACACCAACAGAAGTGCAACTCAGTGGTGCCATCAGAAAGCAAGCCAAAAGATTAACACCTTCACACTGAAGGTCTGACCTCACATTCTTAATTTATTCTCAATTTATTTGAGAGACAAATCATGCTGCAATGTGAATTTCATGCACTCTGTGTTTTTAATGACCTTGTACCCTGTACTTACCAACTGGCTGGCAAGCTTTCTTCACAGTTAATATATGAGGTGCAAATAAGTAAGAAACATCTTTGTATTTTCTGTTAAACTGCCTCCAAGCTTCTAGAGTTACACAGAATGAAAATATTGGCTGGGTGTTGTTCATGGGGTGTATTCCTCTGGGTTATTTGGGCTGGGGAGAGAGTCCCAGCCTAGGGAAATCTGCAGGATTTGTTTTACCTGTGCACACCTGAACTCAGCCTGCCTGCACAGAGCTGTGACCCTGCTGTGCCCTCCTTTCCACACACACACACATTGAGAAACAACAGGAAAATGTCCCCATTCAGCAGAAACCAGATCAAAAACTACCACGGTTCTTCAATTATTTAGGGCTGTTTAGGATAGTAAATGCTGCCTCTTTAATAATTTGTACTCACTGTACAAACATTATCCCAAAAAAGACCTAACTAGGGAAGACAACAAGTTTCCTCACTGGATATTATTTTGCCAAAAGGAACAATAATTTTTATTGTCTTTCTCACAAACAAGGAAAATGTACAGCATGATATTTTTAGGGGCTGCCTTTTATCACCTTTTACAAAAGCAAATCCTAAAAAACCCACAAAGATAGGCAGATTTTAAGGAGGAGCAAAATTTGGCAGAAAATAATTGACAAAGAGATTCGTCCACCACTAAAAACACTCTGAGAAAAAATGGGTTTCCCTTTCCTTTGGCTTAGGAATGACATGGAGAGTGTTTTGGAGGAAAGCTGTCCCCTGGGGCTGCAGCAGAGAGGAGCTGCAAGGTTCTCCCTCTCCCAGCGTGGGATGCCAGCCCTGCCTGCACCACCTTGCTCAGATGAAAAGATCACTGCTTCACCAGCAGAGCAAAATGGATCACTACAGAATTTAATTTGGGAGAGTGTACAGCAATTAAATGCTAAAATAGACAAGCTACGGGGAGCTCTCTCAACTGGAGAGAGTAAATTAGAAACTATGTCAGTTAAAATAATTTAGACAGGAGGATGGGAGATTTGGAGGACCAAATGAAGGCAGCAGGATCTCTGCTGAAAACTTGTTTAAAAGCAAATAATGGTTCAAGGTATCCAGAATATTATTAAGAATTATGATGCATTTGAATGGGGAATTTAATGTTTAAAAAATCCTGCACATACCAGAAATGTTGGAGCCCTAGACATGAGGGCTTGGAATGAAACAGAATGTTTTTAAACATTGCAACGGCTACCCTTGATGACATAAATATATATTTGTTATCCTCACAAAGTGATCTTTGTCCTTGTCAGAACCAAAGCCCTTGTACCAAACTATTTATCAGGAAATCTCCAATGATTAACATCAGACAGGAAATTTAGAAAAAGAAATGATATCTAATAAATTGAGGTAATTCATCTACACTATGCAGAATAACACCAAGAAAATTCAGAGGTCCCGTTTTTCTAGCAAAATGTAGCATTGAGGATCTTAGACAACTGCTGGACAGATGGCAAAATACATGCACTATTAAAATTTTAGTGAGCAATTTATTAATAGACCATGTGTATGAGACAGGTATCCCCTTCTAAAGAAGGCTTGCTGCTTACAAAGGACAACAGAGAAAAAATTACAGGTGAGTTGGGTAATTTATTAAGTAGCAGATAACTATTGAACCCTGAAATACTAAACCTTTCATAGGATGTGGATAACTGCTTTATGTATCCATTTATAACACCTTCAATTGCTTCCTCCCTTGGACTCTTTAGTATTGCAGGAACAATTCCTGAACACTCCCACAGAAGCATACAGGAGATTGAGAACTGATTTGAGGAACATTCACTTTAGTATTTGCAGCTTTTTTGCTCTTTCAGATCACTTCCTCTAGAGATATTGTGCAAGTTTTTCTTCTATACTGACAGGTTTAAATTTACTGTTAGATGCCTTTGATCAGCTAAACTCAGAATGTCCTTGCACTCAATGCAAACATTACTGTATCTCTGCAAAGTACATGAATTTCTGCCTGTGTTTGCAGAGCTACAGCTTGTGCTGTACCACTCAAGAGCCCTGGAATACATGACTATCCTGTTTCCCTTAGCAGCAACAAAAGGACATCCTTTCCTGTAAGGTCTAGATCCCAACATGCTGAGCTCACTAATGTCCCACTGGTTCTGCTTCCCTTTCACAGCCATTCACTCTCTGCTGCTGGGATCACTCCACATTAGGGAGCCTTTCCTTTCCCTTTCCCTTTCCTTTCCTTTCCTTCCCTTTCCCTTTCCCCAAATGCTACAGCAGCCAGGGATGTGACATCTCCCCCAGGCACAGTAACCATTAACAAGCAAAAGCCATCAAGACAAAATCATTTTTATAAAACAAAAGCTATAAGAGTAATTCCTACTGTAAACTCCTGTACAGTTGTACTTTGCCATGGATGTGGGCCACAAGTTTGTGGAAGTGCAGCTGAAGCTGGCAAAGAAATCTATTCTCACAACTGGCTGATTAAATCCTCTAAACCTTTCCTCTCCAAGGAGCAGATTTAAGGCACTCCAGGCTTGAGGTGCTGCTGACACACGGCAGGTGAGGATGCTGGGGAAAGCAGTGCAGGCAGGGCTGGCAAAACACAACAGTCCCTCATTTTTTGGGAGCTGTGTGCTGCTGGATCCCTCTCCTTGTGCCTCTGGGAGCAGCTGCCATGCCCTGCCCCAGCTGAGACACCTCCAGACAGCATTCCCCATGGCTGGGCTCATGTTCCTCCCTTGCTGTGGAACTGTATTTCTGTAGAGTTAGCTTCAACACAAAGTAGAAATACTGATAATTTACCTAATGTTAGAGCTGGAGAAACAGCAGATGATGAAATTAGCTCCTAAGCTTTTAGCAGAAACTGGAGTAAGAAACACACTTGTTTTGTGTGACCTGCTCCTTCCAGGGAGAGGACAGAGTAGCTGATTTTATAATCATGACTTCATTTACTGTTTAGCAGCTCATAACTCCACATTTTTTTCATGTATCAGCTAAAGGGACTCCCAGATTTTTGTCCTCTGGATTTTGTTTTAAAATAATAGGCAATACCTGTTACAAAATTTACATTTAAGCTCACCTACCAATGCCTGGCATTTCAGCCCTCCTTTGCCTGACAGGATTCACTGATTCTCCCATGAGTGGTGCTACTGCACCTTCAAATACCTCCACAAGAGATGTCCAGCTAGTGTCCCCTCACAGAAATCTGGTTTTTTTCCTTACTCTGTCTCAGTGCCACTCCAAGACAAATACCCAGAATCCTTAACATTAAAAAGGTGGGTTTGAAATATTACCTCGAGCTCAGGAGTGAATATTTAATGTGAATTCAATGTAATATTAAGAACAGTTTCTGCACCTCAGGCCATGCCTACCTGCAAACCTTGTACTGGGGAAGCAAATACCATGCAGGAGGCCCCAGAATTAACTCTTGATTATTTATTATTATATTCATTAATTCATCTATTATTATTACAAACATAAGCACACTATTCAGCTTCTTTGTAATCTCCAACAAGGAAGCAAGTTTGAGGTAAAACTCCTTGAAGAAGAAACAAGGGGAGAAGATTTAATTGCTCCAACAACCTTACATACTTTCATTCATCTTTCCAGAGAAAGACTTAATTATTTAGTATAGTTATAACCTATTAAAATGGGATTTGAAAAATACCAGTTGTCATCATCTGAGGATAACCTCCATAGAGCGAATGCACAATGTTAAATGACAAAATTTGCAAGGCTTAAGACAGAGAAAAGCCTGCAAGAGTGTCAATGGAAGATATTATTGACTCTTATTTTATATTTTTTCTGTACTGAGAGTTGAACCTTAACTGCAAAAGCCCAGAGCAAAAGGATGAATGCTCTGCAATGCCTGGTGGCTGGGGCAGGGATGCTCACACCATGAACATTCCTCTGGGCAGAACCAGGGACTCCAGGACAAATTACTGATCACTTGGGGAATTTCTCAGAGTTAGGCTAAAACCCCACTTCATAAAAGACAGCACAATGTTCTTCAAAGTGAACATGTCAGCAACATTACTGCAGCATGAACATATCTCCATTGTTAAATTCAGGTCTGTGCTTTTTTTATTCTCTTGCATCTCGCTCACAGCTTCACAGCATGTGCCAAAATCACCAGAATACAGAACAACAACAGGATACAACACAGTTGGAAAAATGCCTCAAAATACAGAGAAATTGCTGGACCTGCTGCTGTTCTTCCCTCTCCTTGTATCTCCCACTGCCACCAAGGGGACACACTGCAAGGCCACCCACTCTGGAGGAGTTGGCTTTTCAAGGAAAACAGTTCTCCTGCCTGCACCACTTTATTATTATTATTTCTATTTTCCAAAGCTGCAGCTCACAATCAGGGGCAAGACCTGGGTGATGCAGTTTTAACATGCAAGTCTCCTCCCAGCTGTTATGTCAGAGCAGTGGAGCTGGCAGGGGATGGTTCCTGTGCTGCTCTGCAGGGCTCAGGAAGGAGGGGAAAAAAAAACAACAAACCAGGATCTCATTTCTGCTGACAGGTGGGCAGAGGCTGAGGCTGGCAGGAAGGAGCAGGAGGCAAAGGGTGGGAATGCAAGCAGGGCAAAAAGGGAGGCAGCTGAAAATTCCCATCTGTGTGAAGCTGGAATGGGGACATGCTCACACACGTCAGACACCTCAGCTGTCACACCCTGTGCACACACAGCACTGGGAATGGTGTGTGCTTCAGGTGCAGTTATTTATTTATATCTACACTTATAAACAACACAGTATACATTTTAACAGCAAGGATAAACATAAAGCATCCCTGCAATAAACATAAACCTCAAGTTTTTGAAAGCCCATCCCTCCCTCCCTCCCTCCAAATTTGTTTCAATCAGGGAAATAGCAAAATGGATTTCTTCTAACTTTGTACTTAAAGTAAAATTCACCTCAAGGCTGACAAGCATAGAAAATTTCAGTCGAATGGGTGAATTTATTTTTTTTTTTTTTTTGTTAAAGCTGCAATAGCCTGAAAACAGGGGCTTGTAATGAAGCTGCCCCATCAACCATAACCACACTGTCAGTAGAGCAACACAATCATATTGCCTGTGCAAAGAAGCAATGCATTCAACATTTTCTTCACTGTGTATTATCTATTAGCTGAGTTTGTCACAGAGATATGTGGCAGCTCCCTGCAATGCTTATGAATATATGGCAAGGCATGCAAGAATCCAGCTATGTCTGCTTCAGCATGGGTTTGTCTTATTACATTTTGGCAAACAACTTAAAAACCCACCCTGCTCTTATCTTGGGTTTCTGTTAAATACTGTTACTATCAAGAAATAGAAGTCGTCCGAGGCGAGCACCTCAGATCTTCCCATTGCTATTCTCTATCACTAATGCACATTACATGTTCAATTCTCCCTTGCTGTTCCTATGAAAAAGGTCTTGTCAAAAACAGATTTCATTTTTTCTGTGTATGCACAAATTAGTTATGGATGATTAACAAAGCATTCATTCTTTTATTTGCTTTGGCTGAGACTTGATCTGTGTTACATTCATGTGAGGGAAGCACTCAATTTTACGTTGATTAAATATGAAACACTGCACTCTTGATAAAAAGAGTTGTATTCAGAGCTGCATATTATACTGACAAAGGATGCACGTTCTTGGGCTAATAGTTTCTTAAACAAGTTTTTCCAGATTTTTAATTGCAAAAAACTTGATACAGCTTTTTTTGTTTCTCCTTCTCAGCAAGTACTGAGAGCTTTGTGTCCCAAAGCAATGTGGTGCAGTCTCTACAAAAAACAAGTTATTTCAAATTGAATATAATAAAATGAGTTTTCAAGTTCTGCCCCACAATTTGATTTCTTTAAACATAGCTTGCATTATAAAACTTTTTTTTTAAAAAAAGACTGCAAAACTAAGTAGGACAGACAACAAATCATTATTATATAATTTGTCTTTTACTACATCAGAAATTCAACAAAAATAAAGAGAGATTGGAGAAGTCTCATGGAAACCAACAGCCAGTCATAACTGAGAGCTTAGCCCTGATCTCCAGCTATCACAGGGTAACATGTGCATAAATGTTCCTCAGTAAGGCCCATAAATTCTCCACATTTATCGAATTAAACACAATGACAGTGACAGAGCAACACCAAAAAGGACGCACCTCGGTTCAGCAAGGTATTTAAGTGCAAGCCTAACTTTTAAGTACACAATCTACTTGTAATTAAATCAAGAAAGCCATGTGATTAAGCACCTTGTTAAATCTGGGAACAAATTATTAGCCCTTATAAACCAGGAGATTCTATCTTGGGGTTTACAGCACAGGAAAACAAACACGAGCCCACAGAAACACAAATGCAGGCAGAGCGTTATGGTACTTTTGCAAGAGGGGATTTATTTTTAGTATAACCATGCAAAGTAAGGGCAGCTCTTACTCAGGTTAGGAGGAGGTCTGGACACACATTCATTCTTTTCTAAACTTGCAACTACAGTTGATGGTCTTATAAAACCTTTGCTGATGTTCTTATGCCACCAAAATAAGTCTGTTCGTTATCTTCATCACCAAAATGAAAGCATGAACTTAAGAGTTTGAAATTTCACTGCCAAGGAGAGAGAGAGTCCTACCACAGCATGAGGTCAGAAACAGCCAAAGCAAGGGAATCCTAATGGAAGTTGGGCTTAGAAAGGACAGCTAGTGCTCCACATGGAAGGAGGTGATTTACAAAAGCCAATCCCACTTTTCCAGCCCTGCCTTGGTACCAACCGTGGCACTTCACTGGCTCTTCTGTCACGACCCAGCTCCTCTCACTAAACCTGCAGAAAACCCACCCAGAAATAACCCCCACAATGTTTCAGGTGGGTCAGAGTGAGCTCTCTGAAGGCCAGGTGACAGCAGCAAGGGCACACAGAGGGGCTGCTGTACCCAAAGTGGGGAGCAGGGAGGATGGAGCATCAAGCCACCTGTTGTGCCAGCAGCACACTGAGAATGCTCCAGCCATCACATGGGGTTGCATTTTTATGCAGTGTTGTGTGGAAATTTACTCTTCCTCTTCCAGCCTGTGTGAACTCAGCTCTCTGTCCTTAGGATGGTTGAACTGAGACAAAGATTATTTTTTTTTTCTTTAAGGAGCTCCAAAACCATTTTTTTTTTTCCTTTGCTTCAGGTCACATAAGAACACACAAAAGGACAAAGCAATAAATGCTCACATGCACTTTCTTGTCTTTATTTCCATTCTCTGGACTGAGGCCAGAGACATCTAAGTAGTGCACTCTGTTCTCTTCCACTCCCTCACAGAAATTATGGACTCTCCTTTGCAGCCAATTTCCTCCTCCTCCTCTGTCTGGGTCCAAGCTTCACCCACCACAAAACAATGTTCCCCTGTTTCTCTCCAGGGCCCATTCTCCATGCATCTACCCCAGGCTCCCTGAGGCCTCCCAGACCTTTAAGGCTTTACTTTTACAGATCCAGGACGAAAACCTGTTCTTTCTGCTTTGATTCTGGGAAAATTCCACTCTCTCCCCACTTTGCATATGAACTCGGCTGCACTCATTTCCTTCAGGTTCAGCCCCTGAGTGGCACATCAGCAGCCCTGCTTAAATCTACCTGTTTTGGAAAATAAAGACATTTTTTCATGGCACAGGTTCTCCCCAGGCTAAGCCTGATATTTTCAAATTGGGCACTGGCAAGCCAAACAGCAGGTATGCCACCTATGTCACACCACTTCCCACTTTATAAAGCTATCTGAATTTATTATTATTAGCCTTGCACAATTTATAACTCATAAAAACAAGTGCTACAAAGTAAATGCCAGTTTCAAATAATCAGTTTGTCCATATTCTTTTAAAAGGGTGTTATTCCCCACATTCCAGCTGCCCCATGAACATTCCTGGAGTGCTACAGGCACAAGCACTGTCACCAATTCTAAAGCTCCCCTAGAAATGTGTTCACACATGTACAAAATGCAGATGTTCCTGATGGCTTGTTTATTAATATATCATGCTGTTATCTAAAACAAGTACAAGAATAAATTGATAAATATCTTGAATGTAAGTATTTTCTCCTCTACTTCTTAGCTGGGAAGTTAACATAACTTACGGATTTGAAAAAAATCTCAGTGCTAATTAACTTAATGTTTTATCCAGCCAAAGTTTAAATTATTCCACAATAAAAACAAATTAAAAAAAAAAAAAAACAAAACTAAAAAGCCCCACAAACATAAGCAGACCTAATCTCATCATTATTGTCATGTAGAAGCACTTCTGAGATATATGCATTAATCAATTATCAGAAAGTAGTGCTTCAATCCCAGGTAGTCAGCAACAGCCCTCGTATAATATTACAGGGAGCCTGATGTTTTGGCAAAACTAGAGCAGGGGAAAAAAAAAATGAAACTAAAAGGCATATTGTACATGTGACCTACAGGACTGGGATTATTACCTCTAAGCTTATTAAGAGTAAAAGCTGTCAGTCGGACCACCCCACAACCGGGGAGGAAAACTGAGATTACTCAGCAGCAAAAGGCACAAAAAAAAGGAGACGTGTCTGCTCGGGATGGACGGAGGCAGGGAGGGAACCACAGCCCTGCTTCAGCTATCTGAGCAGTAATTGGCTCACAGGAGCGACTGCCACGTTAAGGCATTATCATTATCTAGCTCACATAACTGGAAATTCACGCTCTGTTCCTTAAATTGGCTTAAGCAGCAGCATCTGCAGCACTTTAATTAATTACAGCAATTGGTGTACCTTAAAAGTGGATGCGCAGATCTGAAATGATAATGCCCCGTGAGTAATAATTGTAAACTAGCATTAAACCAGGCCTATCCTAAACAAAAACTAGGGTATACTGTTGGGCTTCAGCAGAAAACAAGCTTCAACCTAGTAATTATTATTGTCTGCCCAGGTTCACCAACAGATACTACAATTCTACGTGACACTTTACATCCAATTAGCTCAGGAATGCAGAAGCTCACAACACGTACAGCAAAAATCTCTTTGGGTTTGATGCTATCCAGCCAAAATTTGCTCAGGCACCTGAATTTGGGGTTCCTTGAAAGATAAACTTCAAGTTAAAATTGTAACAGAGAATGATTATCACTATTTATTTTAGTACAGTCCTTATAAAGAAATACAGAAGCCAGATATCACAGTAAGCTCAGAAAAAAGTTCTTTTGACAGCCATTAGCTTTGCTTCAGTAAAAAAAAAAAATCCACAGGCACTGTACATAAATGTGGATTTATTTTCTTTCCTGGTATCTGCAGCTCTAAAATACAGAAGAAGTACTTGGAAAAAAATTTGGAGACAAGAAGTTAAAAAACTCTTTTTTTCCTTTTATGCTCAGCGACTTGAAATCTTTACTGAGAAGAAAATAATTTTTAAGCCCTGACAGTGAAATCCACGTAGACATCCTGAAAAAATCTAAAAGCTGTTCTTCATACCATTTCCAGCCAGAACACAAAACACTATCAAGATTTGTTGTGACTTGCTTCTGTACAATTTCTGGTTTAAAGAGAGACTTTACGTTTAATTAGCACCATGCTGCAAAACGGGACACAAGAATTTTAATCAGGCATCTTGAACGCCAGGGTACTTTCAAAATTTAAATATCTCAGTGCCACTAAATTAATCAAATCTAATCCTCAAATTCAAAGGTAATTTAGGGGTCAGAATACCTGGCATAAAGGCCACTACCAAACCAAATCTGAACTCCCAATTTCTCAAACACAATTCATCTTTCACAGCAGTGTGAAGGAATGAAGCACAGCTTCCTCGATTCTAGTAAAGATGTCAAGTTTTGAACCTATTTTTAACCCAAAGAAACCCAAAACCAAAGACTCAACTAAGTGATGACTGGTTTAAATTGCAAAAACTTGAACCATCTAATAAAAATAGATGCTGCCTTTGAGCAATGCTGTCCCATGCCCATTTCTGAAAGCGTGACTGTTCTCCTTGTAACTCCCAGAACTCACACGGAGGCACAACCCCAGCAAGGCAGAGCTGCAAGCCCCAACAGCTGAAAATACCAAGGCTGATGCAGCAGCAAAAACCAAAACCAGCAATCTTATGGAGCAACTCACACCACAGAGACATGCAAAAGGCAGCCAGAGGAGGAAAATGCCTTTTGTAAAGCAGCAAAAGCAGGGAGTGTGTTTATATAGCCCGTGTCCGGGCTGTGCAGGCAGCAGTAGAGCTTCAGTGCTATGTGTCATTTTAAGACATGAATACCTGAGCTCAGAAATACTCTGATAACATATTTATCTTGGATGTACAGAAAACAACTGCATGCACAAATAAACAGATACAGCCAATGTAATGATGTTCATCTCCTGAGCACCCATTTATAAATCCCAGTGTAGAAACAGTGTGTGCTACCAAAGCACCAGCCCTCTGAGGAGAAATGGTCACAGCGCAGGAAAAATAAAAAATAAAAGAGTAATTCTTATCTAAGACTGATACTTATTCCACACAGTCACCCATTTCTGCTGGAGAGGGATCACAAGAGCACAATGCAAGTTATTCCTTGACTAAATATCATCCTGAAATGCTGGGATATAAAGGTTGGAAGGATTAACACAAAAGGTCCCACTCCAAGACAAATGTCTCCTTCATAGTTCAGTTCACAGCCATCACACGGGCTCAGCCAGGCCTGCCATCCCATACCTGCTCCCCAAACACTTGGAAAATCTCTTGTTGATATTGCTGTATTGTTAGAGCAGATTGTTTTAATTTTAATTTAATTTTAATAGTTTAACTACCACCAGACAGAAACAAGACTTTTTCAAACGTGCAAAAATCCAAATAGTTTCCTCTTCAAATCTCAACACCTTCTGAAGCAACTTCCACAGAGGAATTACAAATTTGCCAGTCTGCTTTCTCCCTTCTCCCCATTCAGTCTCTCACCTTTTCCAAGCAAAAAATAAAAAAAGTGAGACATGGAACAACTTCCCCCCTGGTTTTAAGCTGCTCGCAGAAGCCTTGCATGATTTAATTGCACGTTTATATAGAGGCCACTTTTCAAAATAAATGCAAAGAAATGAATTAATAAACATGCACTAAAACTTATCAGGGTCTGGTGTAACAATAGAATCACTTTGTGATTTTCCAACAAACAGTAAGTTTTAGGGAGAAAAATTGCTATTGCAATAAATATTTCTAAATATATATTTGGATTTAAACATTCTTGTCTAATAATTACACTCTTTCACGTGGCCTTACATTTCAGAAACCATCTGAACTGTGCTTATATTCTTTTATTTTCAGCAACAGACTACAGTATGAAAACTAAGATTTCTAAAGGAGAAAGGGCTGAATTTCAGTGCTGAATATCTGATCCTTACTGGATGGTAATTTTTCTACTCCCTCTACTGGCACATTTTAAAAGCAAGTCAAGAAAAACCTGAAGGGCATTGTAGCTTGTAAAACATAACGAGAAAATATTTTTGTAACCTCAAAATAATTGTTTGCACAACTCAGTAAAATATTCTTAAATCTTGGGGATTTCTAAGCCATCAACAAATTTTGGGGAGATTTCTTCACTGTAAAAACTGAGAAAATCAAAAAAAAAACCAAACCATCCTGGCCACTTTGTGTTAGAATTAGTATCAAGTAGTCCCATCACCTATCACTGCTCTGATCAGAACAGGTCATTCCCTCCAACATACTCTATGGCTAAAAGACCTGAAGAATGATCTATGGAATAGAAATCTACATGATTACCACAAGTCTACACAAATAAGCAAAAATATCCTGAGCTTAACGAGTTGCTACTTAAATGTTAAGACGGAGCTCTGTGAACCATTTTATATTAAAATTGGATAGTTCTAAACATCACACATACAAGAAGTATTGTTTGACACAGTGCCATTTTGATGATAAATTGCAATCTACAGCTCAAATAATTCTAGCCAGGGATTAACATTTCAGAGGCTGAGCCAGAGATTATGTGTGTGGATCTTGAATTTCATCATCTCCCTTCGGCACAATACCTCATTCTTCCTTTTTTCATCTATTCTCTCATGAAGGGTCAGGAAAGCTTAGCCTTGCTGTTTCATTCATTTCATCTCTACATTAAGCAGATACCTTGCAGTCTTTAGTCCTCACGTGTTATTCCATTACAAACACTACAGCCCCACTGCACCGTGCTCCAGCCCACCAGGCGTGTACCAAATCAAAGGCTGCCATCAAGTGGTTGTAGCACACTGCCAGCACTATGCAAAGTTAGTGCTCTGCACAGGACACACTGCTCAGGGTGCATGAAACTCTGCCCTCAGGTAAAGCTTTGGGGGAAATGCAGATGCTAAGAGATGGTGGTCACACACCACTTCATTTCCTTCATTTTGGGTTCTAAGGTCCAGCCTAAGAGCTGGCATCACCACGCAGAAGATGTTCCTGCTTCTCACCAGTCTGGGTCAGCAGGCTTCAGAATTTTTCTGCTCATCACTGTGCACCAGTGGAGATCAGCCTTAATAACCAGTCAGAAGCTCCTCAGCCAGCAGGGGGACAAGAAGGGTGTCACAGAGTGGGGGTTTCACACAAGATGGGGAGAATAAACAAAGTTTTTTGTGCCACCGTGGTGCCTTGGGAAGGCTGAGCTGGAGCAGAGACTGCACAGAGCCAGAGAATAAAGCAGGGATTTATTGAAAGCCTCCAGGATCCACCTTGGGCAGGACAGGGCCTGACCAGGGCTGCACCCAAGGGGGACCCAAAATGGTCACAAAATGGACAAATGCTCACCAGGTCTCACATTTTTATCAGTTTTGGTCCATGTGCACCTTGGGGTTTAATTGTCCCATTGCAGCTGCAGGCTGTGAGGTCCCATCCTTCTTGTTCCTCCCTGCAGCCCCTTCAGTTGTTTGTGCTTTGGGGCTGAAAGTTGTCCTTGGTGTGCAGCAGGACAAGGATTTGTTTTGTGTCCGTGCTCTGAAGAGAGCTCACCAGCACTGAATGTGAGGCTGAGAACTGCACCCTGGGCAGCACAGAGCCTGAAATACATGAAAGCTAAAACTTAAGGCATCAACCATACAACCATTTCACATCAAACTGTGTTAAAGATTGCTAATCTCTGCTCATACTGAACTTGAGGACAATGTGAGAGCTCTTCCTTGCAGTGATAGTGATGAATACCTTCAGCATTACTCAGCAATTTGAAGCTACCATGCCCTGATGGCTCATTCTCCTGCACAAGCATTCCAGCCCACCCACACAAGTGGCCTGGCCATAGGGATACTCCATTGCCACACACCAGCAGCTCTAAACCACAGCCTGTTACTCCAGCTCACCTTTGCCTGACAGGCAGAAAAACAACCAACCACAACTGAAGTAAAACCCACTGGGAAAGAATCACAGATTCACTAAATCAAGTGATGTGGGGAAGGAGCAGAGGTGGGATCATCTAGTCCAGCCTCATTGTTCAAGCAGGGTCTCCCTAGAGCATGTTACTTAGGACATTATCCACATGGATGACCATCTCCAGTGAGGGAGACTCCACCACCTCTCTGGGAAACCTTCTAGAGCTTAGTCACCATCACAGTAAAGTTTTTCCTCCTCATTTTCAAGCAGGGCCTCCTTTGTTCCAGTTTCTGCTTGTTGCCTCTCTTCCTAATGCTTGACACCACCAAGAGGAGCCTGACCCCATCCTCTTGACAGCCTCCTTCAAATATTGATACCTGTTCATAAGAACTTCTCACAGTCTTCTCCAGCCTCAACAGGCCCAGCTCCCTCTGAACTGAGGTGTTCCAGCACCCACAGCATCTCCAAGCCCTCCTGTGGATCCACTCCAGGACTCTCTTGTACAAAGAGGCCCAGAAGTGGGCACAGGACTCCAGGTGAGGAGCAGCATCACCTCCCTCGAGCTCCTTCTTCTCGCTTTTCAGTGCACCAAGACAGATTTTCTTTTTCCCCTCAAGAAAAAGAGTGGTGTCTTTCTAAAAACTGTGACCATTTTGCTGCTATAGGAAAAAAAAACAACAACTTTGCACATGCCATGAGACATAGAAATGTTTTGCATGGTAGGGATGAGACTAAAGATTACCCAGATTTGTCTTCCCAGATCATGTCCATCCACAGCATGACTTCCAGCAATTCAGCTGTCACTTAAAAGTATCACCTTCCATCTTGCAGTTGCAATGAAAATACCAAGAAAATATGATTTGGATGTAAGTGATGAAGACAGACACAATTTTCCTCCTTTCTGAAAGGGTTTGGCTGCAGAGTATAAAAAGCTGAAGAGCCCCTGCTGCCCACAGAGCCTGACCACCCAGTCTCCCTTGGTGTCCCCATGCCATGTCTTGCATCCTGGACTTCTCATTTTCATGGAATGATATTTAAAAAAAGGAAAGCCAAAACTAGAATAGTAGTATTGGGAATAAAACAAAACAAAACAAAACAAACAACCTGGGAGCAGGGAAGAGAGGTGAAAAGGTAAAGGGTATTTTCAGATACAGATTTTGATGGTAGGTGATGTCTATCTTCTTTTTGTATTCTTTTCAGAATTTATTTAGCACTCAAAAGTGGAAATCACTACCAAATCTCACATTTCAAACATTTTCTCACTCTTCAACAGGAGGAAAAAAAAAACCAAAACAAATGTAACTAACTTTCATTTCAGGGATCTACTTTACAGATGCAAATAGGAGACAATTCTTCATGTGATTTTCAAGACCACTTCTGGTTTGGTAAATATTGTATGTGTTCTTTGAATTTTGTGCTGAGCCTTCCTGTGACTGCAGACTGTTTCATGGAGCTGTTTTGCTTTAGGGAGGGAAGCTTTAAGAGTTTCTTTAATCTTATCCCTTGCTGAGCAGAATACTCTTATAGTATAAATCATTACAACTGTATTATAAAAACTGAGTCTTTAAAGAAAATCTCTGAAAACTAGCAAGTGTATTTATTTTCAGCAGGTGAAGTCCTCAGAGTCAGACACAACTGTTTCCCATCTCAGGCTGTGCTGCACGTGGTGTTAAAACAAACCTGGAAAACCTGCCATCCATCCTGCCCAGTCTGCATTCTGCCACACTGCCAGGAAGGGCAGGCTGCTTTGTTCTCAGTTCCAGTCTACAAAAAACCCTCTATTGCTATTTACAGTTCAATGTAACACACAACTGTACCATGTTCAGGATCTAAATGAATCATGCTTCACATCTGTATCTGTAGCTATAGAATTGCTGAAATACAGTGGTTAAGGAATGGTTTTCCCAATTCATTGTTCCCACTGAGACTCTCCAAGCCATGCTCCACTCGCTCCCTGCCTGGGGACTCACCCCCTGGAAACTGGAGTGGCATTTACCCTTGAACACTTTCCTGTGGTGGTCATTCTTCCTCTCAGCTCTCACACCCAAGTTGCCAGGGCAGAGGTGGGTCTCCCATCCCATTTCCTCCTGTTTTCTCTGTGATCAGGCAGGTAAAACCCCAGGGTACCTCGTGGTGTGAACCCTCTCACAAGCACAGGGGTTTGCTCCCAGTAACAGAGGCTCTGCTCTGTACTGGTGGGATGTGGGATGCTTCCTCTCTGCCCAGCTCTTTCCAGCTGTCCACAGCCTTGGACTGTCTGTCCACAAGTTGTTAGGGAGGCAAAGAGATGGTTTTCATATTGCTGGAGTCAGGCAGTCACCTGAAGCACTGTTTGTTCTCCTTTTGCTGACATCAATGCCAGTGAGTTGGCACACAACAATGGCACACTCCAGACAAATTTCCATCCTGTGGATTGTGTGCTCTGGACCTCATCTGGAACAACAGGGGCCTCTTGTAATTTGAATCCCTGTGGATTACAGCTGATTGTCTCAGGTACCTTCCTCCCTGGCATTCCACCTGCCTGTGGTCACTACTAGGTCATCCTTGGGAGACCTTTCCCCACACTTGGCAGGAGTGGCCTGCAGAGACTCAGAGTTTCTGTCCTCTTCCCAATCCCTGTGTCAATGCCCACATCCCAGGGATCCCAGGTGCTTGGCTTCCTTACCATGGGCCATGATATCCCAGCATTGGAGCAGCCAGGTCACCAGGGGCTCTCCAGGCTGAAAACTTCATCTCACAGCTCAGTCTGGGATAAGGATCAAGTGATTCTCTGGCCATGCCTCTTCCTCCTGTTGTGCCTCCTCTTCATCCCTCACTGTGCAAACTGATTTGGTCTTGGATTTCCCCTTCTGCAGTGCTCCAGGCTGTCCCTCTGGTTCAGTGTGGAGTGGCCATGGTGCCTGCAGGTCAGAATTCCTCCTCTTGCTTCCCTGAGGGTGCTGCCCAGTGTTGAGCTGTGCCTGCTGCAGAGCACCCAGCACGCTGCAATAAGCTGCTCCTCCCCGGAGTTGTCACAGCATTCCCCTTGCAAACATTCTGTCACCCTACCAGGGCCCTGTTGTTGTTCAGGGGTGAACTTCCAAACCCTCAGAGCAGAGAATTTCCCCAAATTCTTGCCCATTTTCTCCCACATTCCATGGCACTCATGATTATCCATCCTTGGGGCAGATCCTTGAATGACCTTCCCAGAAATCTCTGTCCTGACTCTGAGCAGCTGAGGACTGCACTGGGAACTCATGGCAGGCACAGCAACAAGAAAATGTTTTCTAACAGGCCTGAAGGAGGAAAAAGGAGTGAGAAGCTGGAGAAAATCATCCAACTCTGTGCCCCTCTCAGACTGCAGAAATTAACCCTGTCCTGGCCAGAATCAGGACACACAGACCACTGTGCTCAGAACAGGGTATGTTGAGTTCGGGGATGCAACTCTGGATGAGACATACATTTGGCAAAAAATCACTTCAACCTTGTATTTATGCTAGTATGTGGAAACAGAGAAAACACTGACAAAAGTAGGAAATGCCCTGTACAGAACCTTATTCAATACCATTTTATTCAGGCAATCTCTCCAGCCAAGACTCAGGTTGCCACCCTACTTAAGCTAAACCAGAAAAAGTTCATTTCTACAGCCTGTCAAGATTCAAGAAGCCATTTGGCTCAGTTATTGATAATGCAAAACAATGAGAGAGGAGAAACTTCCCAGGAAAAACACAATATGATGATGTAGCACCAGTTCAGAATGAAGAATATGCTGGGAGGGAAGTGAATGAAATGGCATCAATTAAGTTATGGAGGTCAATTAATTTCTATTATATTAAACTCCATTAAGACAGCTAACAACCAAAGATAAGAGGCTGAAAGAAATAACACTCAGGGCTATTACACTGCCAGATAGTTTTCCTAATAACAAGGGTTTTCAGGAGGCCAGAACTCTTATTTTCCTGTCAGCTGGCTATAGTTCTGCTGGTGGCCACTATTTTTAAATAATATGCTCTCAGTTAAATTACAACTGCTTGCATGTACAATCCTATCCAGTTACTTAAAGCAGAGCTACATTTTACACAATAATGGATATTTTAATTCTTTTTTTGACACATATTTCCATACCTTGAGCACATGCAGTTGCAAGGTATTATCTCAAATCAACCAAAATATTCAATTTGACTCCCAGATTATCTGCCTTTGAAGGGTGATTCACGTCAAAAAATTTTTTTCATTAAATGCATTGCCATTTTTTCCATTTTCCACACCGAATATTTTGTACCACATGGCAGCAGCATATGCTGCTGTTCTAACACCGTACAGCTACCAGGTCAAAAATGAAATTTATCCATCATAATGCTGCCCCAGACAGTGTTATTTTACATAATGATATTCTGAACAGCATCGAGAGCAAACACACAGCCGTGACTGTGTGGAGATGTAAAAACACACTCAGACACATAAAACCAGAAAAAAAAAATTGTGGCAAGCTGAACAAGCTTACAAGAAAAATACTTTTCTATTAAAAGGCAAGTTGTTTGGCTCAGCTTATGCCTGGAGTATGATTAGAACCCCACTGTAAAACAATTACCAAGACACTCTTATGTATTTGATGTTTGAAAGAGAAACGGCCTCATGCAGACTCCAGCTCCTGCATGTGCTGGCCAGTGTATTTTACTGCTGATTTTCTATGAATAAACATATGCTAAGAGTGGCAGAAACACACTGCTGCTTTTAAACATGCCTAATGCAGTATTAGAGGTTTCTGATTGTTTGCCTGCCTTGTTTATCAGCTTCCCCCCTCCAGCTGGCAAAGGACACCACTGCCTCGTACAGCCTGGCTATAGGAGACAGATCCTTCTAGCAGCAAACAGCCTCCAAAAAACCCAACTAAATGGTTCTCAGCAATTTAGAGAACACTTGTACTTTACTGCTGTGAATCAATAATAACTGCACAAATTAAATGTTGTGTGTTAGTGTGCCATGCTTGGTGAGACACAAAGCCAGAGCCTCACACCCCGGGATGCTCTGCCTGGAGCCCAGGGCCTTCCCCTTCCCAGCTGCCACTTGCAGGGCCCTCCCATGGAACTGCAGCATAAATACCAGAAAATGAGGTGTCTCCTTCACCAGAAAATGTTAAGCTGAAATGCTGTAATGTAGTTTTCAAAATTGCCATGGTATCTGCCAAATTATATCTGATATAGATGCTCTTAGTGCAGGTATTAACACAGCATCAGAAACAACACTATTAAAAAGACAGTTTGGGCACTGCATTTCATTTAGGAGATGAAGACTGAATAACAAAAGAAAATTTTCATAACAAGTTTTGGAAAAAACACACTAGAGAAGAGTTTGATGGACTCGGGATAGAAAAAGCTATTAAAAGTGTAAACCATTAATTAGACATTAGGAGTTATTTTAACAATTTCTCTAACATTCTTATTTAAATAAGATTTTTGTCCTCTCTCAGCTCTGCTTTAATAGGTTGGTATGACAGAAAGGATTCACAGTGGCCCTAATTCCAGGTGATCTGGGCACAGTGTTTTGGTCAGAAGGAAAATGACACTGCAGACATTAAGTTGTGTGTCCTAAGTGAACACTAACAGGCTTTGCCTGGGGATGCAGGAGTGGCTGCAGGTCAAAGCATCAATTAATCAATTAATTAATGGAGCTCTTGTCCTCACAAAGCCTGCCTGGAACCAGGGCTGCTGGTACCTCTCCTCTTTTTGCTGGGCCATGTAGAGAGGAAAACCCCCCCAGCCTTTCACACCTTGCCCTAAATACAGCTGGCAGGTTACTTGTCCTACAGCATTTGGAATTGTAAAATTCCTCCAGCAGAACTCAAGCGTGCAATCCACTTCCAACATCCTCTGGACTTTTCAGAGGAGATGCTGAATCCAAGGGGATTGTTCAAGTAAGGGACTCCTTACTTGTGTGGGCACACAGGGGAGTCACCCACTCTCAGACACCCCAAACCCACTCTGCAAAAGCCTCAATTTTAGTTAAAATTGCCCAGAAATGCCATCACAGAGCACAGGAGGAACAGCAATATATTACTGGAAAAGCACAGGATCAGGCCTCCAAGATTTCCTACCCTGGTTCCTTTACAGCCAATCAAAACCACAATTTCTGCAAGTTTTGCTCCAAAGGCCTAATCTCAGAGATTTCTCAACTAGAACAAAGTGCTAAATATTTAATGTAAGCAAAAACTAAAAGTAAAACAGGTTTTCTGAATCTCTGTTACATTTAAAGCAGAACAAGAGTGAGACAGCTGACAAAGCAGCATTTAATTCCTAGCTATATCTAAACCAGAATATTCAGCCTAATTTACACAGGCAGCTAGTCACAGTTCACATAATCACACACAGCAGAATATGACAGGGGAATTAAAGGAGCAGGAAAGCATGTCTGAACTATGAGCTATTCTAAATATATTAAATGCAGACATTTTAATTCAGAAAAAAAACTAACCTGGTCAATTATTATTTTAAACAAAAAACTACTTTGAGAAAAAAAACCCATAAAACTAATGGATAGAGATGCTTTCACTAGTGTTCCTTAAATAAAGGAAAAAGCCAATTTAAACTTAAGCTCTCACATGTTGCAAAGATGCACTAGAAGAGACACCCAAGATTTTGTAATAAATTCTGATATAGCAACTGACATTTGCTTCCCACCATCTATTTCCAGAAACAGGTGGGAAGATCAGACTTAGGCTTCCATTCAGATGCAGGGCAAAAATTGCCCCTGCAGTGTTAGTGCTGCAGCAGTACTGTAGTAAAAGATATTCAACAAACCAGTAAAAAATTATGTTTTTTACCAAAACTCTGGGCTAATTTCTGTTCCTGTTCTTATGAGTTATTTTTCCATATGATTCCTCTTGAAAACAACATATTCAGAGCTGTATCTGATAAAAACTTAACTTTTTGCTAATACCTCATTTTATTGTATCATGTTTAAAAATGGTCTCCTTTAAAACTAGAAACAAATTCATTTCTGTATCACTTGCCCTCTTTTTCCCATTATTTTCACCTTACTCATCACCTTTGGGGTGCCAGGCATTTTAAGAGAGAGAAATAATCTTCCCCAAACCTGTGAGTGATAAAACATGCTCCAGGGCATTCAAAATGAGAAATCATCATAAGCAGGCACAATCCAGAATTTCAGAGGTGACAGGGGAAGGGTGGACTGAGGGATGACAACAGAACACACATGTACCAATAAAATGAAGCTGGATTATGTCAATTGTTCTGTAACATTTTCTAATGCTGTTTTGAGGCTTTGCTGATATTTGAGTGGAAGCCAATTCAGAATTATGTCTAGGCTGGAGTTCCTGAAGCTACACAAGAGTGACAGACAGAAGGAAAAGTCAGACCTCATTTTTTTCAGCTTAAACTCATTATTCTTTGTAACTCTTCCCTGAAGGCCAGCATGAACAGCAAACTCCAGACTCCCTTTTTTCTCTCATTCCAGAAGTTTCAATGGGTCTATTAAAAAAGGCATCATTAGCAAACAGTGTCTAAAAAGGCATCAAAGCCATTTGGAAGACTCTCTAGAAAGGCCAGATGCAGAAATCAGTCCAGTTTCCTAAATGCCAGTGTAAGAACAGCCTGGAAATTCTGCCAGGAATGCTTCCCAAGATGTCAGAGTGCAAGCAGAGCTGGGCACAGCTCCTGAAAGCCATGGGCAGCAGGAGCAGAGCAGGGCACTGGGCACACACAGAAATAAATCCCTGCAAAGAGAATGCTCCTGCCCTGCTAATGCAGCCATGGGAAGTGAAATCCCACATGCAAACACTGTCACATCCTTGGGATCCATTGAGGAAGGAGCCTCCAGCCACATGGAGAGAAGACTCAATTCTCCAGAGCTGTAATTGCTAAGAAAATAAAGAGCAGACTGAAGGGTATCAACAAAGATCTGGGCCAGAGTGATTCCCCACAACAGGAGCCATGGAGCATTGGAAGAGGCTGACTGGCAATGCTGCAGAGAGCTCACCTTAAATTTATTTTTTTTAACTGTTTAGGCATGTGTTTGTGTGGAATTATGCTGCCTTGAGGCAGGTCCAAGCCAGGTGAGGCTGCCTCCAGCTCCAACTCACAGGAATCTATGAGCAAACTTTCAACAACAGGTGGGGCATTTCTCCTCTGTTCATCTGCCAAATCTGTAGGTCTGCAATTAGCAAAGACCAAGTTTTAATAGGCCTGCCACATAAAAAGAGGGCTGCAGTTCGTGTCAGGAGTAACAGCAATTACTGTCAGTGGAATTTCCTCCTGGAAAGGGCTTGCTCACCACAGCCCTGAGCCCTGGGAATGACCTGCAGACAATGGGGAAACATAAACACAGGTGGGAAGATACAGAGGCCTAATATGAACTTTGGATTATATAATATATATAAACTATACACATAGTTTATATATATAGTCATATACAGGCTATATATATTAACTGTGCTATTAGAGACACAAACATGGGCTCAAAAATACTTTTGACAAAAAGCTGGGAACTTTGTTTCACACTCTGTGCATTTTCAAGTTGGAAAACTTTCCATGACTTTCAGTTTCATTAAGAACTGTCTATAAAACTGCCTGCAAACAAGTAAACATGATGGTTTGTCTTCAGTGGATGTTTTTATGTACTTTTCCATGCTTTGAGCATGCTAGGAAGCAAAATGACATTTTCCCATCACTTCAGACACCTTTATTTGAAACAAAGTTCTTGTACATAGAGCCAGTGAAAGCCTCCAGATCTTTGGACCAATTTAAACCTCCTCTCTTCCCTCCTATGCAGCTCATCCTTGTTCTTTCAGTGGAATAGGCAAAATGCACTGAACACCAGTCTGTAAGATTCTGAAAGCCTATTACCACTCTGCACATGGGCAAGGCTTATTCCTAATTATGAATTTCTTGCTCTCCTACTTGCAACAGCCAACCTGAACACCCAATGTTATTATGAAGTAGGACATTAAAAACACCAGAGGAATTCCAAGAACTGCCTCATAAGTAAAAGCAGATAATCAATTACACAGAAAAGAGAAGTTAGAGACAGGAAAGTTATCAGTAAATATACACAGAACACAGGTGAGAAGGAGATAAAGACACAGAAAAGGCTGATGAAAAAGGAATACTAAGATTTAAATGGTAAAAAGCTGCTCTACAACCCAACTATTTCTGGATTATACATACAATAGATTACAAAGTTCACCTACTAGAATACAAATAGGGAAATAAAAATACAGCTGGAAAAAAAAATCTACAATAGTCAAGGTAATGGATCATGAAGTAATGTACATATACCCCAACCAAGAAAATAACCACAAAAAAACAAGTATCTTGTCTCCTTTTCATTTACAGCATGGCTTTCTTGCACAAATCACCTCATCACTACTTAAGGATCCCTCTGAAAGTGCAGAATAAACTCATTTGGAACTTGGCATCCAACTGCAGCTGTGTATCTCTTCTACCTGGTCTTTGCTCAGCAATACTGAAGCATAACAAAATTATTTGAGACTGACTTCTAATACCAATTTAAAAAAAAAAAAAAGAAACAAACTTGAGAATTTTAGCAGAATTCACATAGCTTCACAATTCAAGCACATCCCTGAGCTCTTCAGACTTTGGTATTTTGTGTTTTGAGTGCTGCTGACCAAAGAGGAAGGGCAGAGAACATCCCTGGACAAAACACAAAAGGTCCCAAAGGACTCTGGATGTCCCCCTGCTTCCCCAAAGGTGACCTGGTCTTGTCAGGTTAATGACAAATACATTGTTTTAAAAACAGACAAATGACACTTCAGGGCCCAAGAGGGTAAATGCCCATCATTTCAGGAGTGAGGAGAACAATTCCCTGGCTCCCCTGTTCCCAACAGGTTCTGGAATGTCACCAGCCATGGAACATTTGTCACTTGCTCAAACCCATGAATGTGTTTTCATCCACCACTAAGTGGAGCTGTTACCCTGGGAAAAGAGTTTTTCCATCTCTTTCAGCATTAAAAAAAAAAAAAAAAGGGAGACAGAAGTGACTGAAAGCAGCCAGTTTTATAGTTTCTTTAGCTCCAGTAATTTTTGCAGTAAAACTATTAAGTTTATTATTCTGAGGATACTATTTCTATATCCTCTAATTAAAGAATAAACAACTACCTAGCAGTGACTCTTTGGCAGCTCTTGTGAAATGAGCTAACAGCACAAAATTGAGGTTCTGAGGTTGTAAAAGTGCCCACATTTCCTTGCACATCTCAGAGAAGGAGTGAGGCAGAGAGCAAGAGAAGGTTTGCTGCCCCCTCTACATGGAATACACTGACAGGTAAAGAAAGAAGGACACAAACTCAGCCTACATATAAAAAACCCTGGGAAAAAAAAAAATCATCTGCAACGTCACAGGAAATGCAGCTATACCCAGAGGGGCTGCCTGAGAAATACACTGACATTGTTTTAGCCAGAGCTACTTGAACAGTGACAATTGGGGATGGAGACTTCCCTGGCTTAAATAAACTGTGTGAGAAAAAAAAGGAAACTCCAGGAAACAGTAACTAAACTGTGTTTTGTGTTAACAAGTGTCCTAAGTGAAAATAGAAACCTGACATTTAAAAAAAAAAGTATAAATAAAGCACTTTGCTTTCAGCCCTTTTCAATGCTCAGTTACTGGTGAATAAACCTTAGCTTTAGACATTCAAATTATTTTATAATGTTGACAAGAAAATATTGACATTTTTAGGTAAAAAAACAGTCCATAATGACACTATATTAATGAGGGATAAACACTGCCTTAATACCACAAATCCTTTAAAGTTTCTTTTCCAAGAAAACCCCAGGTAAATCAGCCTCCCCCCTTTTTTCAGCCCAGAGAGGAAGCTGCTGCCCAGCACAGAGAAGGAAAAATGTACTTATTTTAAAATGCTCTATGCAATGTCTGGAAGTGCAGTTTGGCAGAGCCTGTTGTTTGTACAGCCCTGAGGAGCTCAGCTCTCCCTGGAGTTCTGGAGCTCCTGCCTTGGAGGAGTCAGAGGCTCACAGGAGCAGCTTTTGGGTTTTTGTGTGCATGGGACACGCAGAAGGATCCCAGGGAGCAGCTCATGGCTCACACCCCTCACTGCATGGCCCCACCTTTCCATCCTGCCCCAAATTCATCCATCAGAGAGCAGTGAGCCTCTGCTCTCCCCCTCCAGAAGGGTGTGCTGCCATTTGGGATGCACAGATGTCATAACCCAGCTCTGGCTGCTTCCCTGCCCTGCTCAGACACAAATAATGTGTCACAGCCCATAAAACTGTGACTCATGACCCAGCTCTAACTTGTTCACTCCATTGCTCACAGCAAACTAAGGCAAGGCAGGCTGATACTTACAGGGAAGGAATTTAAGTGTAGTGTAACACACCCCTCTCCTGTGTTTTAATTGTAAAATAACAATAGGTATTTCAATAAGAGTTAGGATTTATGGTGGTTCGGCTGCTCAAATGTTATTCAAGGCTTATTCAGCACCTGGATACCTTTTAATTTTTTTAAATTATTAAGTCTTACAAGTGTAAAAAAAAATAGTAACAACATTCCAGCTTACATTCTCTATGACAAACATCCATTCCTTGTCTTCAAACTCTTCAGCGTGGGGATCCTACAAAAACAAACCAGAGAATTAGAGTCTAAAAATAATCCAGGATGCAAGAGATTGCAACACAGCCAAGATTTTCATGCACTCCAAATGATTTTTACCCACAAAAGATGTCAGAGGGAAATATTTTAGCTAGGATGTAGGCTTTATGGGATGTCCACTGTATGATGAACAAGTAGGGGTAAAACTGCCAGTGAGGATTTAATAGGGACTCCTACATGAGGTTGATGCTCATGAAGACATGGAGTTCTGTTTCCTTTCATCCAGTGGAAAAACAATAATAAATGTCTCTTCAATTCTCAAGTTCCACCTCCCAAATAAACACAACAAATCAAATCTTGCAGATAACAAGGGAGGGAGCCACTTTTTTCCACCTGGAGTGAGAAGATGCACACCCCAACCTCCTTAGCCCAGACTCCATGAGCACAAGCAGAGATCCAAAGCCAGCACCTCCTGCCACTGCAGATTTATTAAATACTTATCCTGAGTTCACAACATTTCTATTGTATCACATGTGAGATCAGAAAACATTTGCACCAACAGGAAGAAAAATAACAATGAAGTTGATGTATTTGGTGCTTTTTTTTAATTTAATGAGCTTTCAGTCCGCTGGAGTGGTCTGTACTGTTGTTGTCTGAAATTAAAATAACAGTGGAGAAGACAATAACTCATTCCCCTCAAGCCTCTATTAAGGATCCTAGTTTAAACAAAATACCTTTTTTTAAAAATAATTAATCTCCAGTCCAAATTCTGAACAACTGAAGCAAAACTTCTACTCCTGTTGAAAAACAGATTCTCACACTAAGAGAATGTGTCTTCAGTCTTTCTTTGGACATGAAACCTGTCTTTGCTATATCTCAATTCTTTATTTCTTTTTACAGGGAAACACTCCATTACTCCTCTGCCTCTGATGTTAGTGTGCTACAGGTGTTTGGAGATAAAAGTCACTTCCATACCCATCAGCATTTCCCAACATCAGGTATGAGACCCCTCAGCACCTCAGTTTTCTTGCTGCTGTTTGGCAGCTGCTCCTGCCACTACAGCAAGCACAGCAATTCCATCTTGCTGCTCTAAATTAAAACAGCTAATCAAGGTATTTTGCTCATACCTCATATCCCTCAGTACCATCTTCCTTTTCTTTGCAGAATGCTTCACAGCCTCACATTTAATCTTCTTGACTCATCTTATCTTAGTCTTTGCTTTAACCCTTGTTTCACTTTGTTTTGCTTTGAAGTCAGGCAGTGGGGAGAGGCATTGTAACACTTTTTAACTAGTTCTCTTTGAATATACAAAGTAAGTAAGAAGCTTATATCACCAGCAACGAGGGAATTTTTTTTTTTTTTTTAATTTTTCCAGCACACAAAAAACTTGGGAAGTGTGCTCTTAAATAAACCTCCTCTTTGATGAACTATAATAACACTTCTAGGAGGATATTATCCCATCTCCTCCTGTGCATCCTTCCTCCAAAACCCAGCCAAGTGAGTTTCCCATGCAGCTCCCCTAAAAAACACAGTGAAAGAATCTTTTGAGAGTTTTTGTTTAAAAAACAGGATAATTTAAACACTGCAAATGAGTGTCAAAACATGCTGTACCAGTAAGCATAAGGACAGAAGGGCAAGTAGATACATATAAAATTATACTGAGGTATCTCTGTGTTCCAATTAATGTCTTGTAAATATCAGATTATGTAATTATCTCTCCATCACATTAATCAGGTCTGTGGAATTCTGCATTATGTAAATAAAGTACACGATACCTGCGGGTTTGGGGTACACTGAATAAATTCTAAAGTTGTAACTTTCTGTAATCCAGCTATTAAATACTTTAAAATTTTTAAGAGTTAACCTGGGGCAATTACCTTTCTGTTTAATTGCTTCCTTTGATACAGCATGAAATGACATAATGAGATTTAATGGGATCATTAACCACTTTATGTATTAATAAGCTACTCCATAATAAGTGACTCAACTCTTAAATATTTCATCCTGCTCAATTTTTTTTTTTTCCCCCTAACTCCCCCAAAAAGCTATTAGGACAAGCTTTGCAGGCTGACCTAAAACAAAGTCAGGCTCCAATATTTTTATCCCATGTACCAAACAAAACATTCTTTGTTTTGTTTCTGCAAGGCAATAATCTATAAAGTCAAACCAAGCTCTCTGGCAGTGGCAATAAAACTCCCACCTCTGAGGGCTACAGAACCAGGTGCTCTGAGTATTTCTGATCATCTGACAGAGCAGAATAACACTGTGTAAAGCAAAAACTCCTTCAGTGTTTTAGCACACACTTGAAAGCAAGTTGTGAACACCTCTAGGAAGATAAATGCAGTGTATTACCCCAAAACAGCCCTTAAAAGCTTCAGGGATTTCTCTAAGGAACAGCCTGACCAAGTGTTCAGAGAGTATGAAATATGCTGATATATGAACACTTTGCATATGTGTAGGATATTTCAGGTTTAAAGGCAAATCCAGATTTTTTTAATGCCATGTTTCTCATTAGTTTTAAAATACCTCCAGAAAGAGAAAAACCCTGAATAATTTAATACACATAAACCTCAGCATTTCCTCTAACAGACACATCAGTGGCTTCACTCTGCCACTAAAATGCTTTTATCAGAAACCCAAGAAGCAGCAGAGTCCTATTTCTAATTAACTTACAACTTTATCTGGTGGTCATGTAAACACATACTTGTATGATTATAGCCATAACACAGTTCCTTGTATGATTATAGTTATAACACAGTTTCTATTGCAAACAACATGTTACATTTGGGGCTAACATTTCCTCATGTGGTGATGTCTCTGTAAATCTGGCTAATCTTCCATCTTATTTTGGATTTGAATAAGCCTTCATTACTACAGAGCTAGGATTTACAGTGCTTCAGCTGCTCAAATTTTATTCAAGGCTTGTTTCACCAGTTAATAAAAACACACCACCAACATCCTTCCCTCACTGGCTAATCCCTATTCTCCATTCATTCCCCACATAAAAACTCAAGTGATGTATCTAGCAAACTGTTATTTGAGGACTATACAGGTGATTATGAGTAAGGAAAAAATGCTATTCCAAAAAGAAGAGTAACTCCAGGATAATGGTTATAGCAGCCTTTGGAATGCTCCAGTTCTATATGAAAACATTCTCTGGGCACACAAAACCTCACCTCACCTGCCAGCAGATACAAGCTGGGAATACCTAAAGTCAAGAGTTAAAACAGACCTCATTCCCATTTCCTAAAAGCAAATGATAACAAAAAATTACCTAAAAAGATCAAGGAATAAATTGCCTCACATCTCCCTGTAACATGAGGGGAGTTGGCAAAGGATTTCTTCTTTTTTTTTTTTGAAAATGCTCTTTTGCTTCACCAGTACACCACAGCTGCAGAACTACACTCTAGCCAACATTCACTATGGTTTCAAAATTAATTGAAAACTGTAAGCATTAGGACAAATGGATTGAACAGTTTGTTGCTCCTCCCCATTTTACTGTGTAAAAAAAAAACCAAAAAACATAATGTTTCATACCAAGACATGGGTCCCATTTTCCTGCTTCAGTTTGATATTCCCTAAGTTTTAGAGTCTTTTTCCCTCTTTTTTTTTTTTTGTCTCATAAGATGACCTTAGTGTGCCAAAAGTAACACTCAGGTAAGAAGCAAATAGGGAACTGTGCAAGAGACAGGACATCAGCTTTTCTTTGCCATCCCACCCCTCCAGCTTCTTTCTGTGACACCATTCTGCCCATCCACATGCCAGCTATCCAAAAAACTCTTCTGGGAAGAGTAAAGGACAAGTCAGACACATTTTTCTGTGCTCAGTCCATCATGAACCCATTGTTGTCAAGGACTAGACCCTTTCTGCAGAGTACAAGGTGGCTTCAGAGGACAGAATAAAGGTAAACTTTATCCAATAATTCAGGTTATACTCAGATTTATTTTTGTATTTATTGTAACAGGAACAAAGGAGGTATCAGGGGACTGCTGCATTTCCTAACCAGCAGCCTGAGTGGGCAGGGAAGATCCTCAGATTTAGTCCCTTCCCTCCACATGCCTCCTCCCTAAGCGTTCCTGGTGTTTGAAGCTTGTCTTTCAATTAGATCCCTTCATACCAGCCTTAATCTTCAGCCTTTCTTCTTGGGGAATAAGTGCTTGAGGGCTGTCACAGTGAATCACATCAAACCCTGGCAGGGTGTGTGATCTCCCTTCACCAGTGACCTGCAGCAGATGCTCTGGGTGCTCCAGCATCTGTCCTCAGCTTTTGGACTTTGCCTGCTTCAAACTGCACAAGACTCCAGATTTGACCCAATTCTCGTTGCTTTCAGTGCTGATTACAGAGGTCTGATTAGTCTAGAAAATCACACACAACTGTGATCAGCTTTAATTGGAGCTGCCAGGAAGCAGGGAGCTCTGAGGAGGCTGGAGAAACATCCCTGTGCATCACCACGCCGAGCTCACACTTCCCTGTAAAGCCCCTGGGCTAGAACAGCAACGAGCATTGATTGTCCTTTTTTTAAAAGCTTTAATTAGTCCCCCACAAATCCTTTAAGTTTGTAACCATTTAATTTTTTGATGTGCAAATGTGCTTACTTCCCCAAGCTTGTGATTTCTGTATCTGACACACGACACCTTGCCTATGGAACTGATTTTCACTCCTGTTCTTCATAGTGTCTGCTCAAGCCTCTGGTCCCTCCTAAACTGAAATAAGTATGTTCTGAAGCTGAACTTGATCTTTACTTATGAGAAATAGCTTTATGAAGAGGTTCTGGGCTCATTTAGGTTATTTTTTTTCCTCCCTTGTGCAGTGCTCCTGCTACAGCATGGCCAGTTATTAATCTATAAAATCAAAGCATTATTGACTTAGGCTTTCAAGGAGAATGATAGGGATTTTTTTCTGAATAATATGTGAGGACAGGAATACTTTCAACTACACAAGTGTGTCTTGATCATCTATTTCATTCTTATTTTACTCATAAATATTTTTTGTGTGCTAAGAAAGCTATGCCTTTAAAAATGTCCCTTTCAAACATTGGAATTAGGAGCTGGTAATGGTCCCTGTTGTTGCAATGGTACATGGGTGTGATAAACCATGTACATTACTGACAAAACAAGTGTTTTTTGTAATCCAATGAAGCAAAGTCCATGATTACTCCTGAAGAACAAACATTTTTGCTCAGGATGTCACTTTGCTTTTAAGCTAGAGAACAATGATGTTGCAATTTAAATCCTCAGTACAATTGATGTTCATTTAGCTTTACTAAAAGCATCAGGCTCGCTTGGCAGCAAAAATTTCTGGTTTAAAAATCTCTCCCAGCTTATAAAGATCTGTGTTTGTATATAAACACACAAAAAGTATACAAATTTTCATATGTGGTAGTTAAACTTTGCTAATGCAGGGACTCTAAAAAATTAACTTCTGGAGCACAACCATGGTGACAAAAAAAAAAGAAAATAAAAAGTGGGAATTCAGCTCTGGCTTTTCTGGCATTTGTGAATCTTTCCATGAAAGCACTACAAATTATGGAATTTAAATGCACAATAGGCTTGTTGTTTCATGATGTTTCTTCCTCCCCAGTTTGGATGAAAAACCCAAGGCATTAAAAAACCCAAACCAAACATCAAGTGTGGAGCTCAGCAAAGGAAGAAGTTAAACTTTCAGAACAGATGGAACTTTTTATGTAATTAGCACTTCAGTAGCTACAGCTAGCCAAGGGAAACTGAATCAATACATCCATATGATGCTTTTCCCCACATGACTCCAGGGCATCATGAAATTTTACCAGCAGCCTGGAATTAATTGACACAAACAAACAAAAAAAGCTTGCATTTACTCGAAATTAAAGCTTTCTAAACGAAGGTTGCAATCTCTGCAGTACTTTGCTCGTGCAAGAACTATAAATACATTGCTGTAAACAAGGTAACAGCCCAAGCAGGGCTGTGCAGATAATGCAGAATATCTCATCTGTTGACTGATCACAGACACTTTGCTTAGCCAGCTCTCAAGTGTCCACAGCTGACTGCTGGAGAGGAGACTCTTAACATTCTCATCAGCTCTCCAAACCTTGACTTATCTCCTAATACCACCAGCAGCACATTTCAGCAGCCACTTACCAATGTGCTGCCACTGCTGTGGGAATCATTTCCCAGCACACAGAGCTGCCTGTCTGCAGCACAGCCCTTCCCAACAGCACTCATTTGTTATCTGGGATTGCTCCACAGCCTTGGGCTCTGCCAGGGTGGACACGGAGCTCCCGGAGCCTCTCAGGTGGTGGGGAAAGCAAACAGCTCCTGTTTGTTAAACAAGGCCTGCAAAGAGCCAAACCTTCAGTAATCACCCTCCTTTGGGCTGCAAAATGCAATTTTTTACACAGCTCCAAGATGAGCAGCTGCTTTTTTTCCTGAGCTTTATTGTTTTAAATCTTTTTGTCCCCTTTCTCCTAGAGGAAGGAACAATAGAAATGCCAAGCTCCCAGCCAGCTCCCAGGCTGCAGAGTGCCATCACAAACTCCCCTTCCCACTGCTCCAGAGCTGCCCAGACAATGCAGCAGCTGTGGGAGGAACAGCCACTTCTTTTTGCCTGCCTTTGCCCAGAATCCATGGAATTGCAGCTCTGTGGGTGCTGGGACACGTCCTGTGCTGCAGCTGAAGCAGCACAGAGCCAACACAGGGAATGGGCACAGCCAGCACTGGGCCAGCAGCACCTCCTGCCCCTCTAGGCTGCTGCTCTCACACAGCTCCAGCACTCCTGGCCCAAAAAGCTGCTCTGTGCATTCCCCCACAGGGAAAAAAGGGCCTTTGGCCACTTCCAGCACTCTTGATAGAAGAGCTGCAGGGTCAATTAGAGCAGATTTTACAGTCAGAGCTGCCTGACAGTGTGATGGTTCTCAATATTTTGATTATAAATCCAATGCTCATTCCCCCAGAGACCAGTGGGCACCATTTACAGCTGGCACAGCTGCTGGGGTTATTCACACTCCCAGACCAATTCCTGTGACAGACAGGCTCATTTTTGGAGAGAGGAAGAAGTCCAGTGAACAGATCTGGCTGCAGAATTAGTACTGGGTAAAATTAAGCTTTTGGAATACCTGACACTGGCTCCAGAGGCCCTTCCATCCCCCTCTAGACAGTCCTACCCTCAGTTACACAACTAACAAGGCTGCTGTGCTGTTCTACAGAACAGGACCCTGAAGCTGTGCAAGTGTAAATAAAAAGATGGGACAGCAGGAGAAGACCAGAAGACACCTCCTCTCCAAAGCCCCAGTATCACAGAGCTAAACCCCAAACAAACTATTCCTCATCCTTCACATAACATCATAACCACAATCAAGATTTCTGTACATTTCTGCATCACTTTAAATGTTGAAAATATCAAGCAACGTTTACAGTGTTGCAGAACCACGTTCAGGTTGTGCAGACACATGGCATTGCCACACAATGCTGACAAATTTCTTAGTCCAAGCAGAAATCCTCCAAGCAAACAAGTCCTGGTAGTGAACTTTTGGAATCACACTTGAATACTATGTTTGTAAGAAGAGAGACAAGTTTATGATAGTTTATGATCACTGCCAACCTGAGAGGTTTGTGTTCATCAGTAATCCCAAAGACAGAAATTAAAAAAAGGGATGGAAAAGAAAAAAAAAAAGACAACCCTCTTATTTTTAGGCTTAATGAACCAAGTAATAAATTCCCATTCTAAAGCTAATCAGAAGCCACATCCAAGCTCAGGGAAGTCCCCAAGACAAAGAAATACAAATGTTACTAATTAGAAAGAAGTATGTTACTGCTGCCCTAAGCTGCAAAGGGAGCAGCCAGAAGTAAGAACAGTCAGAACGTAGATGAAGGCACCAGAGTAAAGAGCAAGGAAGAACTATGGAATGAAAATCCCAGAAATCTTCAGCCTCCTACACTGTCACATATGCAAAGCTGCATTATCTTTATGTAGAAAGGGCCTTGCCCAGTAATATTTGGAAAATAAGTTCTAGCATAATTATCACTTCCTCCTCCTGCTTCACACAAATAAGTTGGTGTTTTTCTTAGTAGAACAAATGCAGCTCAAAAAATAAAAAATCTCCCTGTAAAATCTTACTATTCTCTGCACTACTGAAATACTGCACATCAAGCTGCAATCACAACAGTGCTGTGATGTTTGTGCAGCATTCCAAATAAAGGGAAATGAGAACAGTGTGCACTGAAAGTGAACAAGGAAGTCTAGAAATGACTGTGTTATGACAACTTCTGCCTCCCAGTATTTAAAGAAAAGCTCCCAGGCTGCAGGCCATGCCAAGTCCTGACACATGTGCTACGTGCACAGTCACACATGTGCTGGACTCTGTGCCAATGCCATAATCAGCTCAGGGGGTATTTCTGTGTGTTTGGCAGGGAACACACCATCCCCCTCACCCACAGCTGAACTGAGGGCATAAGGATGTGCACTTAGTGACATAAAACCAGCAAGATTAGACCTTGTGACTATAATCTGGCATTTACAGATGGAGTTTTTCACGTATTGTTTAGGAAATAGTAAAGATTGTGCTTTAAAAAAAACATACCTTGAAGAGAGTCACAGTAATTTCAACATTCTCAGGTACAGGCCACACCACCACCCCACGGTAGGGGTTCTTGATTCCAGGCTGCCAGCTATGTGCCTAAAGGAAAAAAAATTACCCAGTTGTTTAAAGCCATTATAAAAGATTTATTTTATATATTTTTTTATTATAAAGCTGACTTGACTCCTACAGGACCCAGGGCATGCAGGTAAAAAAATGGAGCGAGAAGTTTTACTTCAGGAAAGAAAAGTGAAAACAATGATTGCTACTAAAACATTAAAGTTTTTAAGAATTAATATGCTGTATACCTAGAAAAGATAACAAAAACCCCAACTTTTAAATAGAGTGAGAACCTGTCTACTTTGAGCATCAGTTTGGACTAGAGAAAGCTTTTCTGCTTTTGTTTGGAATAAGTATGCCATTTTCCAAGTGCTGTAAGACAAATGAGGGAAGGATGCTGCTGCAGAAGTAACAGTTATGGAGCCAGGGTGGTATTAGAAACATGCCGAGTCCTTTGATAGCATTTAATAGAATCAGTAACTTCTCCTCCATAGGGGCATTCCATCCTCTGATAGCATTTTATAAAATCAGTAACTTCTCCTCCACAGGGGCACTCCATCCTCTTTGTAGGTACCAGTTTGCACAAAATAATTTGGTGACTCCATTCCGGACTCCCAGTGAAATCCAGTCCGGGTTTTTGCTCCAACCGGGTGAATCCGTTCCATATTCCGGCTAAAATCCGGTCCGGGTTTTCACTCCAACCTGGCAACTCCATTCCGTACTCCGGACAAAATCCAGACCGGGTTTTCGCTCCAACCGGGCAACTCCATTCCGTACTCCGGCCGGGATCCAGTCCGGGTTTTCGCTCCAACCCGGCAACTCCATTCCGTACTCCGGCCAAAATCCAGTCCGGGTTTTCGCTCCAACCGGGCAACTCCATTCCGTACTCCGGACAAAATCCAGCCCGGGTTTTCGCTCCAACCTGGCAACTCCATTCCGTACTCCGGCCGGGATCCAGTCCGGGTTTTCCCCCCAACCTGGCAACTCCATTCCGTACTCCGGCCGGGCTCCGGGCCGTGTTTTCGCTCCGGCCGGCCATTCCCGCCGCCTTTGGCCAGCAGGGACAATCCCGACAAACTTTCGGTGTCCGAGGTGCGGGCACCCCAGCCTGCTCAGCCGAGCATCACTCCTTCCTTCCTTCCATCACAAATACCCGGGAAATGAGCACCCACTGAGGCAGGCAACGCTTCCAGCCCTTTATCAGCATTTCCTCACACCGGGAAAGTCACCGAGGCACGATCAACACACGGGGATGTGTGTGATTTTCTGTCACTGGAAGCAACAACCAGGAGACAAGCTCTGACTAATGAGCTTTTAAAGCAAAGCTGCTCTGTGATCATGAATGTTATTAAGTTCTCCTCTGGCTTTGAAAAATAAACGCTGTATCACACAAACAGCATGACAAAGTGGTAACATCAAAAGGACTGTCTGGGCTGTTGGGAAGGAGAAAGGGAAAGGGGGAAGCCGAGCTGGAGAAACGCAGAGGACCTGCAAATGACAGTACTTTAAAAATAAGATGCAGAGTGTTATTCTAATGCAACATTTCTCCTGCCAAGCACCTCTATGCTGCAGTTTCTTCAAGTTACATCTGGCCTATACCAAAATCCCTCTCAACTCCCAAATTGCAAGCCCTGACTTGGGGCTGGCTGAGGCCACCGTGGCAGATGCCAAGGAGCCGGTGCCAGGGCTCAGCCAAGGCGAGGTGCTGCACCTGCACAGTGCAATTCCAGCCCAATCCCCTCCTCTAACCCCATCCTCCATGGCGTGCTGCTGCCTTTGGACACGTTTTTTCCTCATTTTCTGCTGCTCTCCATCATCCATCTCCCATTCCTGGAAGTCAAGGCAAGGGCAGCTAAGCTGAAGTGACTTCAGCAGGAGCCTCACCCACAGCCCTGCCCTTGCCTGGCTTGTCTCCAGATCTGAGGATGGAGCCACGGTCTGCAAAGAGAACCAGAACTGCTCTGCTGCACTTCAAAGCAAAAGGAAACTCCTCCTTTTTTCTGCCAGTAGAAAGTGAGAGACAACAACAACATAGCACGAAAGCTCCTTTAAATCCGGGACCAGGAGCTCCAGGAGGGGAGCTTGCCTCCTTGCCTCACCCTGCTGTGCAGGATAATTTCATGTTACTTTTCTGTAAGATGCTAGAGCTGACCATAATATTTTGAGCCTGCTGCAAATTATGGAACAGTTTAAATTTATGAATAAAAAATTTGTTCTTATGGCCAAGCTTGTCAATATTGGGTTTTAAAAGCCAAACTCATCTGAAACAGACCTACCATTATTTCTCACCTGCAGCCACAAGAGGGGCTTTATTGTGAGCCAGCAAACTGTTGAATTTTCTTTTCCTTACAAAATTTTTGCCAGCTGCCTGTGATCAGGCCAGCTCTTGCTACTCCTTGGTGTGACAGGACAAGAAACAAGCAGGAGCTCAGCTTGCTCCAGTAGTGCTTAGGGAAGCTCAGCTTGTAAGGATAATCCCTCTTCTTCAGTGTTATCCAGGCAGAAGACGTAGAAAAGGAAAAACAAAACCAAAGAAAGTGACAAAAAAACACCAAAAGACCAAACAGCTCAAGAGGAAGAGCTGACATTAAGCAGCCAGATCCTTCATCTGGTGCCTCCATGCCAGCAGTGTGGCTTTGGAACATCAGAACACCAAGGATTTGCTCCATGGGATGCATCCCACCAAAGCCATTCACCATCCAAGAGTTGCATGTGGCTGTTAATGGACCTACTGGAAAAAGAACGGACTGGGAAAAGCTGCCAAAAATTCCCTCACACCAGAGGAGACCAGCACTTTGTGAATGGCTGCTTCTTGTTCTTCTGTACCACAGCTCAGTGTCACAAAGGGAGACAAATTGAAGCCCACACTCCAGACTACAGCTGGCATCCCCCCCACCACCATCCTGAAATCCCTGGCCCAGCAGTGAGGAAGGCTGGGCACCACCACAACAATGCTCCAGTCACATTCCTGCCTTGGGATGCAGCCCAAAAAACACCCAGCACGTGGCAAAGAAGGAAGCTCAAAGCCCTGGAAACTCCAGGCAGCCTTTGATCAAGACATTGCTGTCAGTGCCCCTTTGGAGCAGGCAAGGAAAGCAGAGGATTCCCACAGGTCTTCCCAGGAATGCCTTCAGTTCATCAGCATTCACATGTGTTAATGAAACTGTCACTGTGCATGTGGGCATTACTGCTGAAGAGCTACAGAAAGGCTGCTGAGCTTGGGAATGAGCAAAAACTCACAGGTTCTCCAGGACTGGGATACCCCTTCAGGCTGGATTTCACACATCCATGATGAATACACCACGTATTAAATACAGGAGTCATGCTGCTTTGTTCACCAAATCTTGCCTTATTCACCACCCAGAGCAGGTGATGCTCAGATAAAGAGCCTCTTCCCCAACTCTCCAATCAATTTCTCATGTCACCTAGAGGGTTCCTTATCAGAAAAGAAAAACAAGCAACCAAATAAAAAAACAAAGCCCAGACAAACAAAAAAACTGAACACAGAGTTATTTCTCTCATCATTTTCTGGGACAATCATCACTGCACCTCAAGAATGTCACCACAAGTCAATTTTATGGGACTCCCAGAAAAAAATAAAAAGAAGAGTTTCCAGTCAGGGATTACAATCACAGCACAATCTTATAACTCCACTAAAAAGCTGAGAAGCCCCAGGAGTGGCATTGTGGAAGTTTGCTGATCCCAGACAGCCACCAGCACGTCAGGGTGACAAGATGCCTTTGGAATTCCAGCCCAGCAGGGACAAGCAGGGCTGGCACTGGGCAATAAAGCAGCCAGAAAAGGCAACAGTTTGTAAGAACAGCAAAACAGGTGATCCAGCTGCAGAGCCTTGGAAAAATGCTGCCAGGCTGCTGTTGTGTACAAGGGATTCCCTTTACTCCCTGCCCCTTTGCCTCTCTTGGCTCTTAACTTCTCACTGCTCCAGTTCTTTCCCTCTTCTCAGCACTGTTCCTTCTCCTTTGTGCTTAAACAGCTTTTGATAAACCTGCAAGGGAAGTGCTGGAATCACAGGCAAGGCTCCTTCTTCCAGCTTTGATACAAAAAGAACCTTTGAAGAATAATTCAATAAATCTCAGAAGCAAGTGCAAATTTGATTCTTCAGAGGTGTATAATTCAACCCTAAGCCTCTGCATGTTCACAGGAACAGCAGAAAGTACCTCCTTGACATCATGGCAACATCTGTTTTCAAACTGAAATCTCTTAGTTCAAAGCCTGGAAATTTGAGAGCATCTCAGTGAAATGAAGGTAAACACTTTTTCAACACATTTTTCCCTTTTTCTACACTAGAACAGAGACATTCTTCCACCACTAAAAAAAAAGAAAAAATAAAATAAAGACAGGTCCAAAAGCCCAGGCAACTTTCCAGTGTGCCAGGGTGTTGAGGAAGAGTTAAACAAGTCCATGGCTACAAGCTTCTGTAAACCATGGATGCTGAAATAAATAAAGCTTGAAGAGTGTCCCTGATTTTGCAAACAGACATTTATTTGCACCAGCAGCAGGTGACTCCCACCCTCCCCAAGCTGAAAGCTCATTCTGGTTCTAGGACTGCACAGCAAAAACTGCAAATCACCATTTTCTGTCAACTCCTGGACATGCCCAACCACACAGAGCCACCTCATCTGCACACACCTCAGGAAATTCATCTCAAATTAGACTTGCCCATGGAGAGCAGGTCCCAAAATAGAACTGTAAGTAACTTAAATCTGCATTAAGGTCAGTAACTGCTGGATGTATTTATGGTCTTGTATCCATCCACCCATCAGGCTGCTATTTATATGCTCTTTCAAAATGAGTATTTGCTTTTCATTTGCAGCACTTTGAAACTTACTGTAATTAAACATATCTACAGCTCCTGTTCTGTGTTTCCCACAGTCAGAAGAGAAATATTCAGACTCCTGCACATGATGCCTCTCATTATTTCTTTTAATAAAGGGATCACTGTGGTTTATTTGGAAAAAAGAGTATGTGGGATAGAAGGTACATCAAGATCATGGAAATCCACAAAAAACAGGGCTTCAAAGGACATCAAGAACTCATCTTTCAGCTCAGTGGCATTTTAAGATTTATATCAATTAGAGCAGGCATCCCAGTGCACATCCATAGCTCCATCTTCCAGTTGCACAACATTTTTGTTTAATGCATCTCTTGTACTTTCCCAGCACAAAAGAGACACAGAACTACTGGAGAACATCCAAAGGGCCATGTTTGAGTTTGGGAATTATCTGCTGGTGATATCCCTCATTAACCCTAATGATCTGAAGTGTTCAGAAAACATAACCTCCAAAAAAGTCTTGACAACATCTTTACAGTAAACTAAAACCTCCCTTCCTCCCTCTCAAGAAGCTGGAAAACACAGACAATTATTAATGCTTTGTACTCACTGAACCCAGTGTCCATCAAAAATAAAAGAAGAGGAAATATTCCTTTGACTTGCTTCCAATAAAGCAATTAGATGAAACAAGTGTGTTGAATAAAGTATTTTACTGGCAGGATGACTAAGAGATCAAGAACATTTATTGATCTACAGTTTTGGACCCAAACAGCTCAAGTCACATCAGCTACCTACAAAGTACAATAAATATGCATGACAATCAGAAAATAAAAAGGTCAGAAAAAGAGGAATACCAGTAAAAAAAAAAAAAATAAAACCAAAGTCTCTCCTGAGCAGGGTAGAAAATTGTGTATCACATTTTCTAAATATTTAAGTTCTTCCACACAATTATTTCAAGACATTTTCTCTATCATGGATACCCACTCTCCACTATTACAGAGTTCTTTATAACATCATTTTGTGTTACATGAATACACAAATACACAAAAGAAAAAGAAGCTTAGACCATCTAATTCTTAACTGAAATGTCAAAGAATTATTGTAACTTCCAAAATTTCCTCTCTGCCAAGATCATGTGCTATAAATCCAACCAGACTGAGGTCACAGCATGGAAAGGGAATGAGCAAGTAAGACCAAGTCATCCCAAAGAGAAGAGGAGAAGTTCCTGGGAAGGGAGGAAGACACCTTGCACTCCTATCCCCATGGAAAACAAACTTCATCAGTGTCCAGACACTGCACGGACTTCACTCAGAGCTTCCCATTCCTCAGGCTATCAGGTCATGAAACACAAATTCACAGGTTTGCCCACAGTGTCTGTAGAAGTAAAATGTAAATATTCACTTCAAAGACACACTGCTGGCCCTGCTTTTATTCTTTTTTTATTTGTAGCATTTCAGGTTGTGAAATTGCCTTTTATTCAGGCTTTATCTGCCTATTGCAGGGATGTCAGATTCTTTATTACTTTTTTTTTAATTAGGTTTTTTTTTAATACACTTGTTGTTAAGAAACCAATTCTCCTCTCTAATTAGGTCTAGCAATTAATAACTGAATTGAAGTGAGGGTGATACAGTTCTGCTAAACAATCAACCAATGCTGAAATTAGAGTTGAGTTCCCATAAATTAGCACTGACATCAACAGCAGTTTATTCTGAACTTCATGGAAAAACTGAGTTAAAAAGAAAAAAAAACAGCTAAAATACTTCTCATTTATTTATTTGGCTGCTCCCCACATTTGAAAAAAAACAGTCCCTCAAACCACTGACCCTGTTTGTCACCTAAGTTGGGACTTATTAAAGAATCCACTAACCTTAGAGGATTTTCTTCTGCTTCTTCTTGTCCAAACCACCACTAGTTTATCTGGCTGCCTGTGGAAGGTAAGGAAGAAACTGATTAATATACAACAAAATCAATGTGAAAACAGTTTATATCAAAACTCTTGCAACAAGTAATGACATCCTTAGTGGGTAACATGCTCTCTTAAAAACAGCTCATCTAAAAACCACTCTCAGCATCAGTCATTTAACAGGAAAAATAATGTGTATTTATAGAGAAAGGTCCACACAGTAATGTCATCATTGTCCTCCTGCTCTCCCTGCCTGTGGACATTTCCCCAGGGACAGCAGCACACATGAGCACAAACTCTTCCATGGGGCAGAGAACAGGATCCAGACTCTATAAAGACACCTTGGAAACATTCCAGTACCCAAAATAAACATTAAAGCAGATTCTAGCTTGAGTTTCTACAGAGATATATTGAAAAGTTACTTCTAAGGAGCAAAGGAAGCAGGTAATTTCACTTTTTCTGACACAAAGGATTATTCTTCTACTTGAATAACTCAAAGAACAGGAGAATCAAGTCCTACATTACTCCTCAAATCTCCTTGGACAACTACAGGTAAATCAGCACTTCCTCAACTTACACTCCAAAGGACAAACATACTGAAAAATCAGTTTCCCAAACAATTGTTTATTTGCTATTTGCAATGAATGTAGATGGAAACCTCAATAAACGACCCTTCCAGCACAAATTATTTTCTCTTTACATTTCTTAGGAGTTATTTCTTGGTTATTAGTTGACCTTTATTGTATCTACCTTATTAGTTTTACAATTGTGTCTGGGATTTTTGACACTGCCTGCAGTTGCAGACTCCCCACCCTGTGCCCATGACACATTTCCCATTGCTCCTGTTCCCACTTCCAGCCCCAAACCCCTCTTGTGCAGGCTCCTGACACCATTCCAGCTTTGTTTGCTGGCTGATGACCTCAATTCCATCACAAAGCCCAGCTGCAAATCCACCCCCAAACGATTTTCAATGGAGTTCACATCTCCACTTGAAAGTACTAAACCTGCATATGCAGCTCTGCCTGGAAAAAATATTGCTACTCAGATTTTTTGAGGCACCAGGGTAAGAATCCTTGCATTTCTAAAGCAAACAGCAAAATAAGTCAAAGGGGGATAAATGAGTGTAACCAAGAAAAAGTCAAGACACAACACATTCAAATCATGATTAAAAGATGCACCCAAAATCCCCTCACACAAATATTCTGAGTACAGGCAGTGTTCCCACTGCTACTCCATCACAGGGACACTACCTACTTCATAATTAACTTTTCAAATGAAACCCCAACTGGTTTAATCATCATTTTAGGCACTGAAGTGCTGGCCATATTTCCTTTCATATGTACTTTTCCACTGAGCTGCTCTTTTCTGCACATTACAATAAAAACAACACCTCACCCATGATTCACATTTAAACCCCACCAGAATTAAAGCTCTCCCAAAAGACCAAAAGGCAGATCCTGCAATGGAAATGAGGACTTTTTTTTTTAATTGAAAGTGAAATAATCTGCTGTATTTTAAACTGTAAATTCACTCTTGTGGTTTGTTCAGGTGATTTAAATTGCAGGCTGACTCTGCCTGCAGCTTCACACCAGCACCAGCCCATTCCCTCTGCTGGGAACTGCATCTGTGCCACCAGGGAAAAGCAACACACCCCCAAGCAAAGCAATCCCAATCCATGCCAGCAGCATTTCCCATCCTGAGGAACTCCCTCTGCCAGGAATATACAGAAATGCACCAATATGAAGAAGCCATTAAAGTTTTAATTCAGACTGAGAGGACCAAGCCACGCTGATGGATGAGGAGTAGCATTTGTTCCCCTCACTTCTCTCACCAATAAATTTATTTTGTTAAGTAATGAGCACAATTTGCTCCTTCAGCTTCAAGTACAAGAGAAACTTGTGGGAGTTGAGATGGACACTGCACTCCAAGTGCCTCATTAAAAACACCAGAAGGCTCCAAGCATCAGCACCTTGTTCAAAAGTCTCCCATACCTTTTCTCTGTATGCTCCCATGGCAGCTCCACACAGCTCTGGCTCTTTCCCTCTTTTTTCTCCAGTTCTGTCAGGCTCCATCCTGTCCCTGGCACAGCCACCTCACCCTGTGTGTCCCTCACACAATTCCTGTCCCTTCCTTCTCCCAGCAGGCTCCAAGTGCCCCCTCCCAGCTCTCTCACCCTTTATCACACCCAGCTGAGGACAAGGCTGTTCCCACTTTGGGATAATTAAGACACCTGCAATGGATTAAGGGCAAGATTGCCTTCAGCATCATCTCTGACTTCCCATAAAAACTCATCCAGAGGTACTTTACAAAAAAAAATTTTTAAAAATATACAAACAAGGAAGGTCATCACAATGGTGACAAAAAAAATTAGCAAAATGGAATGGGATGAGAAAGGAAGAAAACATCCCAAAGGATGAGTGTCCCCCCTCTGTACACCAAGTGCCCCCTCCCAGCTCTCTCACCCTTTATCACACCCAGCTGAGGACAAGGCTGTTCCCACTTTGGGATAATTAACACAGCTCCAGTGTATTAACAGCAAGATTGCCCTCAGCATCATCTCTGTCTCCCCATAGAAACTCACAGCCAGAAGTACTTTACCAAAAAACAGAAAACCAAGGAAGGTCATCACAATGGAGATAAAAAAATTTAGCAAAATGGAATGGGATGAGAAGGGAAGAAAATACCCCCAAGGATGAGTGTCCCCTCTCTGTACACCATATGCTGAAACCTAGCAAAAAGCACAAAAGTTCTTCTTCTAAGGGATTTTCTTCAAGGAAGTCACAAATCCAACAATTCTAAAATATCTTCATAGAACTGTTTGACTAACAAAACCAAGAGCAACCTTTCCTACCACAATCTGCTCATTGCTCTCCTGTGCCAATATAATTCTAGAAGAAAATGCCCAGCTCCTATTTTAATCAGCAAATTTGCATTCAAGGTTATTAATGATACCAAGGTTATTAATGATATCTCAGTGCTAGGAAATGGCAGATATCACATAATGCACATTGCTAATTGAAAGCATTAGGTAGCATTTCCTACTTCAGACTTACCCCTCCTTTAACATCATAAACCTCAGCTGCTCATTAGTCAATAATCAAAGCAAATAAAATCAGCTCTGAAGAATTAGTCTGGAGATCAGTTTTAGTAGCCTTTATAAATTTATTTATTGAACTTGGATATCACTCCAAATACAAAATCCACAATGAAGCAAGCTGAACAAATGTTAATGGTCGGCGATAAGAAAATAAAAAATAAAAATTCATTTCCTGTGCTGCACAAATGACATTTCTTATTTCTTTAAACCCACCAGCTTTTAGTCAGTCACTTATTCAGCAAAGCCAGTATGCCTAAAGCAAGGAATAGCACACTGCTAACCTTAAAACAATGGATTTGGAGCTGGTTTTAGCTGGACACCATTTCCCCACAGGGACATCAGGTAAAAGCTGTATTTGGTATTTACCTGTATTACTTTATTATGGTGTGCTTCACAAAAAACTACTCCTGAAGAAAGGCAATTCATAGTAGTACACTTATTTTATTATTTACAAGAGAAACATAGCAAAGAAGCAGGGAAGATTGATTTCAAAGTCTGTGGTTCAGAAAAAGAGATGCATCTCTGCCCTGCATACTAAACAATTAAAATGGGATCCAAAATACAGATTTACAAAACATTTATAATTCAAAACCAAGCCTGCTTTTCCTATCAGATGGAAGTCATGATTCTGGTCCCCTTCCATTTCCCCATTGAAACAAACAATTAAAGAAAAGAAACCCACTGGAATCAAACTTTGCCATATCCACACCTATTAAATAATCTAATAAAAACATTCTGCACACTGGGAAAAACCTCATCTGATGAGCACTTCATAGACTACAAATGTTACTGATTGAAAGGAGGTTGGACAAGATTCAAGGTCTGCTGTAGGGTGCTTTGACCATTCTAGGAAGTGTTTGGCACAATATTTTGATTACAGAACTCTCCAAACATCACTTGTAAAAGCAGGACATGGAGGGTATCAGTCCCCTGTGAACTCTTGTTTTGTAAACCTTTTAGCAGAAGCTGATAACATTACCCAGGACATGTTTCTCCACTAAACTTACTGCTGAATGACAAAAAGCTGTACAAGACTTGGGGTTAGAATCTGTTGTTGGAAAGAATTACAAATGTAAACTTTAATTCAGACCACTGAGGCCAATAGCAACATCTATGATTAACAAACTTGTGGTGAAGGGTGGGAAAGCAGGATTTCTTAGCAGCAAGGTACCACCACATTTTATAACACTCAATAATTGTTAAATGCCTGAAATGTGGAAGATACCTTTTATTTTTATGTACCCCACATGGTACAGCCTTGCATGTTTGTTTTGGCATCTAACTGCCTAAATGTTGGCTTTTGCCTTCCCCTCTCCTTTTCTTTCTTTTGCAGCTGAGCTGTTTTATTTTTACTATGTTTGATTTGAACTGCATTAATTAATACAAGCTGCTAGATTACTCTTGTGAAGCAAGCTTAAAAGAGTATAATTAATAAGAGAAGCAGCAGTGTTAGCACAATAACAGGCAGATGCACCTATTGAAGGATAAAAATAATTACTTGAGGACTAATGTCAAAGTACTTCTGATAAAAATTTTTTTTTTTTTAATAACCTTTTGTCCCTCCTGCATTGTGCATCCCAGCATGGCATGCACAATTTCCATTAGGGACCAATCCTCTTGCCCCACCAGCACACAGCTTCCTACACCAGCAAGGCTCTCTAATGGTCTCTTAAAAATAAATGTGCTTGGTTCTATAGCACCATGAATTTGGGATGAACGTTGCTTTTCCTCATTTTACAGCTAATTACTTTGCAAAGCACCTCTTTGCAGTGCAGTTTTCTTCACTAGGCCCTGCACTATTGCTGTGTATTACCATGAGCCAAGGAACTGGCTTTTTGTGAGCCTTGTGCTGAGGTTTTGTTGTTTTTTTGGGGGGGTTTTTTTTGTTGGTTTTTCCCCCTCAGAATTTCCTGTTCCACAATCAATGAAATTTCACAGCTGCCTACAACTGCAGGAAGTGCAGTCAAATACTGCCAATGCTTTAAACAGGCCCAGAGACACTGCAGGAATAATGGCATGCATTGATGCATTTGCCAAATGAGCCCTCTTGCAAAAAGCCAGAGACATTAAGGAGAATAAAACAGTGCAGGTAAAACCCCTCTGAGATAATTTTAAGATGAAGTATATTACAAGAGAAAGTTGTGCACTTCAGGGAAAAGGTTTGGGATCTTCTCCCCCATCTCACCTAAACTTCCAAGGTGGAAGTTAAAGACTCCTGGGGAAGGTCTGTGCCATCCCATAGAGTTATGTCAGACTGTCAGAACATCCTCTCAATATAATTTATTGTGGACTATGCATCAAGCCCCTAAAATCAGGCAAAGTTTTGTTTTTCCATCATTAAAACCATTCAGTAGTTTTTGCAAGCCTGGGAAATTTCAAAAGAGAAGGGAAAGCATGAGGATGTCAGAGCTGAGATCCATCCACCTCTAACACAGAAAACTCCTCCATTTCTTCCCACCAGAGGTCTCTACAGATTTTTTTTCAAGACTACACAAGCCTGTTGAAAGATCAGAATTCCCCCTGTGAATTTTAGAATTTTTAATACATCTGCTGCTAAACAGACTGGCCTCTACAAGAACTACATCTCAAGATCATGCTTTGCTTTTCAAAAGAAGCTCTAGCCTGGCTTTGCTTGGTTTATACAAAATAGGGGAAAAGCAAGACACTCTGACCTATTTTAGGTCAGACCTAGTGAATCTGCACAGTGTCTATTTGCAAGGCTGAGAGTGGAATGTGTAGTATGTACTGCTGATTACTTAATTTTCTCAAACCAAACACAAATGAAGTTGCAGGATGAGCTGAACTGAACAAAGCCCAAGTTCATCTATTATTTAGGGGAAAAGTGACAAGGGCAGATTTCACTTCATTTTTCAAAGAGTTATTGCAGCAAAAAAAAATAAATTGCAGAACTATCTAGCAAAGTTTTGTCTTAAAGCTTTTTGCAACAGAATTTTACATTGCAGAACACACAAACTGACCCCAGCCTTCAGAAATTGGGTTCCTTACCATCCTTTTGGCATGACACAAAGATGCCTTGAGCAGTCCCTGAATTTTAGGTCCCATCCAGGTGCTCTCCATGTGGAATCTCTCTCTGCCTGTCCAATTTATCCCTGCTGTCACCAGGAGGGGTTGAGCACTGCCCAAAAAGCACCACGTGAGTTTCCCATCACAGACATTTACTCCAGCAATGCTCAGGGTACCCCACACCCAGCACTCTGGAACAAACAATGCCTTAAAAAATATCCAGGAGCTGCTCCAGGAAAGCCTGATTGTCAAACCAACCTCCCCAGGCTGAGGGGCAGGGAGCAGCACAGGCTCACAGGGCCATTCACACAAACCTTGAATGGAAAGTGTTGATTTACAGTGGAAAGGTCACAGGAAGGAGCTGCCACGAGCCAGAGCTTTTTCAGATGCCTGATTTCTGCCAGAATATTTAGTCTACATTTTAACACCAAAAAAAAAAAAAAAAAAAAAAAAAAGTTTTTTTAAATAAATTGAATAAAAGGTTTGTGTTTGAAGTTGGTAGGTTTATGCTGAGGTTTCTCCTGGTGAGCAGAGGGGCCTGACCTGCCATGAACCCTCTGAACTCACTGTGCTCATCCCCCTCCCTGCAGAGCTGGGGCCTGACAGCTGCCACGTGAATAAACACAAAATAGCCAGGGGAAAAAACACCAAAAATGGCTATTTTACCGCAGGCATAACAGTGCATTTCAAAGGTGGCCTGAGGAGGTGAAGTGCCTGAGCATCTCCCTGCTCTGGAAGCCAAAAGCAGCCCCCAGCACCTCCAAATCCTCAGCAGACACCAGTGGGGTCTCCAGGGTCACTGTGCCATGAAACCATCAAACATCAGGAACAAGAATCCAGGAACAGTTTTAGCAAAATCAACAAGGAGTTTTGAATTCAAATTCCATCCCCTGTCCTCACTGATTATACAGCATGCAGGGAAATTCAGGACAGACACTGATCAACATCAACCCTCCCTTTGATTTTAGTTCCACTCATACCTCTGCCTACAGACCAAAAATAATGTCAGTACAATAATGTCTGTATATTATTGAGGATGTCCTGTTGAGTGTTATCCCTTCTTATTTTAAAGCACTCAAGTATTACTGTTGGGTGCAGTCTCATGATAAAAAGTATTTAAAAAAATTAAAATGAAACTCTTGGACTGACAAATGCTGCCTGAAGCATAGCTCCAACCCATCAAAAATGCCCACATAAACACCTTTTTGCACTAAAAACATGCAAGAGGCTTTTTGGCACACCATTGTCAGTTTTAATCAGACCCCATTCCCTTTTCCATAATTTTTGTATCAAATAGCATTCAAACAGAAGGCTTTACTGGTTTTCAGTCTGCAACAACCAGAGATGAGAAATTATTTTTCTGTCATTCCTGCAGAACTGAAAATTGTATCTTGCACCAAAACCACAGCTCTAAGAACATCAACTATTCACAACAGACACCTCCTTCTCCAATTTGTCTAAATTATTTGGGAAATTCCACATAGCCTACCATGAACAACTAAAGAGAAGGATGATCTTTGCAAGTCTGACATTTACACACAGATAAATGAACAAAGGTTTACACTCCTGTTCCACAGGAATTCTAATGTCCAGGTTAGGACTTGGACAAAGCAAGTTTCAGTGCATTAATGCTCCATCCTCCTGCTCTGCCTGCTATCCATGCACACATCCCAAAGAAGATTACAGATCTGCAAAGCAGGAGCAGAAAAATCTGGCCAGGCTTTGAAAGCTTCTTTTAAAGCTCCCTTCCAAACCAACAGCACCAGGGTTTTGTTTGTTTTTATTACTTAAGAGCATGTTTTAGATTACACAAAGCAACTTCTACCATTTGAAGATGCACAGAAATTGTGGACATTCTAAAAGCTACTGAGTGGGCAGCATGGGTGGAATGGTACCAGTTCAGTTTGTCTGGAAGACAAAATTCCTATCACCATCTCAGGTGCCCAGATTATGGAACTGAGATGGTTTATACAAGCAAAAAAAAAAAAAAAATATTATGATACCCATAAAAAACCAAATGAGTGCTAAGACACACAGCAATCTGCCTCTTGTAAGGCTGAAAAGCTTGAATAAATAAATGCTTGAAGGTATAAAGACAGCACAAACTCTGGAGTGACACAAACTGAGGGGCAGATTCCTGCTATGCTGTGTCCATGCCATGGGAGCAGTGTGGAAGGGCTGCTGTGATACAAACTCAGATTTAGTTTTCCAGATGATCACCCTACTGAGCCCTAAAATAATCCATTTTTATTTTGAGACACAGGCACTCCTGGTTCATGCAGAGTGAGCTCCCCAATTAAAGCTTCCTCATTTGTCAGCAGCCTCCCTTTGCTTTTGCAAATTAATATCACAAGGAAAAAATAAAGAGGAGGGGATGGAGAGAGCCCAGTGAAACCATGGCATGCTGTGCTAGCTCCTTTCCCCTGGATGCCCAGGAGACCAGACTTGGCAAATATTGGCAGGATCTCTCTGTTCAAACAGAATAAACCCATTTTTGGGGAGGGAAGGTGCAGAATGTGAGATCCTGAACTGATTTCTCTGCCCTGATTCTGGCATCCCCTTGCCTGCATGTGCAAGCAGGATTGAAATCACTTGATTCCAGCCAAGCACCCAGCTCCTGGGACACTGGTGGCAAAAACACAAGGACCTTGCACTGAAACTTGGGTCCCAACCAAAGTCACACGTTTACACATCAACAAAAACAAAAAAAAAACCCACAAACCCAGAGCCTCAACTGACCTCATCTTCTCCAAGCTTAGTGAGACTGTCAAAATTAAAAACTGAGAGTGAGCCAACGTGGCAAATTTAGCAGCAGTAGATGTGTAGATGGTTGTCAACATCAAAGCTATGATTTGCTTGCATGTTAATGGAAAAATTACTAGATTTACATAATTTTTGTATGTGGTTTTCAGGGAACTGGAAACTGCCACGATCCTTTTCCCATGAGATGCCCAATTTCATGCTGGTGACCTTTCAAGAGCTGTTTTAGAATGGAGGTATGGATTTAAGAAGTAAAATTATTCAATCAGTATCTATAGCTAAATAACTGTTCCAAAAACTGCAAAATTAGAATGGTTCTTCCTATTTTAGCTCAATCTGTTTAATTAAGTTGTTACTTCCAAGCTGACTCCTGAAACAAGAGTTGCCACTTCTGATTACAGAAGTCAATCTCAAAAACAACACAGATTATTTCCATTTACAACTCAACAGTTCTTTGTACAACCAAAGTCTAAACATTTCTATCACTTTTAGGAAGTTAAAACTGACCAAGTCTTTTCAATTAATGCCCTCAAAGCAACACCCATGGCTTATATCCAGCAGCAAGTATTGGCTAAGGAAAAAAGTGTGTTTATTCATGGATACTTCAGACAAAGCAAAACCTCCTGCTAACATTAGGGGATTGATATGGTAAAAAATAAACTGGAAACAAAAATGGAAAAAAAACCCCAAAACACCTAACTGAAAGACCTCTATTTCTATTTTGAAACATAAAAAAAAACCCAAAAAACCCACAAAAACAACAACAACAAGAAACCCTCATAGCTCTTAAAAATCTAAATATATTTTGAAATATAAACTTCATACTTTGCAAATACAATTGATTAAATATTGCTGTTCCAAGATCCCCCCAAGAACAGCAACAATTAAGGACCTAGAGAGATTTTGCCAATAACTGCTGCTTGTAAGGTATCTAGCAGCAGTTTGAACTGGACTTTAACTATTCAAGATCAGCTAAACTGGAAAGCAACAGCACATTTATTCTGCTTAGTGCAGTTTTTCAGTTTTCAGTTAAAAAAAGCCAACCTACAGTACCCACATTATAGCTGAATTCTTGCTGATGCTGAAAACACACATATAGTACTTTTCAGCCAGAGAGGTTTTTCTGTTGGTATTTTTTAAAAATAATCTTCCTATAAAATATTTTTCTGTTACAACTAGCTTTCACTCCCACCAGCAGTGGTCCTTCACTGTTTTTTTCCAGTAGCCCAGGCTGTGCCCACTCTGGTTTCTGACAACCAGCAGGAGGAGGACACTCCTCAAGCTCCTTCAGACACCCAGAATTGTTGAGGTTTAAGCTGCTAAAAATCAACACTGTCCTGTCCTGACTTACATTCCCAATGAAAACACACAAATGTCAGCTCCCTCAAAATCAAAATTTTAAGTGCAGACTAAGACAAAAGCCAGGCACTGCCTTGGTTGCTGTGTTGCCTCCTCTGTTTTTTCTGTGCTGTTATAGTTGGTATTTTATCCCAGTTTCAAACAGACAGAACCTGCACCTTTTCCATGCTATTGGGAAATGCCTGGCTGTGTTTTTAGCCTGCTGGCTTTTTTACACAGCTGAAGGGGCTTTACCATGGGGTAGCTGTAAAGGAACATCTTCAACAGAAGACACCTGGGTGCTGGCCAGATTTTTCATTATGTGGATTTGATGTCTTTCAGGCTGGATTCCAGTCTTGTACCATTAAATGAGGCAAAGGGATAAACAGACAGAGCCACTCTATCCCACAGTGCATACAGCTTAAAAGATTAAGTATTTTGTCTCACCCTAGATTTCAATTTTACTCTAATTCAAAAACTTTTTATCTGCAAATACAAATGTGTCTGGTGTGTAAGGCAGTTCTCCTTGGAAGCAGAAAGGTGAATAAAAAAGGGAAGCTAGACTGGTTTCTGGAGGAAAATATCCACTTAATCTGGCAAAGGGATGAGAGCCATCCACGGAAAGTAAAGGACAAAGCCTCTCCAAGCTACTGCAACACCTTGTTGTGCCAAGTGAGGAACAGATACCCTGGAAGGAACACACCTCCTACCAGATTAAGGGCTGCAGGACCCAGTACTAAGCAAGGATAAACAGGAGGAAAAATTTTAATTTCAAGCTTTTTAGAAGGGTATTACAGTAAATGAAATTATGATAAGTGGCTGTAAATTATTCCGTTTCAAATAGGAATTTTAATACGTTTGTCTAGTTAAGGTCAAAGAAGCCAAATGAATAAAATCCACTCTGCAAACTAACACCAAGGGAACGAGAATCAATTTTAGCTGTGCAGAGTTCACCCAGGGCACTGGGAGGGGAAAACCAGCTATGTGCACAATCATCAACACAGACAATAGAGGAGCGTGGGCACACAAACTCCTTGGATCCTGCAGAATAAGATTTTCCACATATTTCAGCGTATTTTACACAAAATGCACTTTTCATCTTTTAAAACAAACGAGGCACAAAAGTTGAAGGCTGCAGAATTTTTACATATTTTCTTCTGGAGCATTGAGATGGAAGGTCAGGCTTGGCAGGGCCCAGCACTCACCTCCACTGCAGCAGCACAAGAGCTTCCAAGAGAAAGGGCAAAAACCACGGAGCAGCACTCAGGAAAATTAAAGCTACCACAGTGACGAGCAAATCTCTCAAACTGAGTGTATTCAGCAAGGTTTTATTTGTGCACTTCATGCTTTGAGTCAGCTCTCCTTAACTCTGCCACTTTGTGAGCACAGAAGCTCTCACAGGACATTTCTCCCATCTCCATGTGTTGACCTTGTCCCTGCAGCTCTGGCAGATGGGCAAGGCACAGCCAGTTCTTGTTTCACTCACTGCAGCACCAACACCTTCCCAGACACTTCCCATCCCCAAAACTCCATGGAGGAACTGAAATTTCTGTGCTCAGCACTGCAGCTTCAGCTGGACCCAGGCAGGACAAAGCCTTTTAGCCCCTTCCACTGCAGGAAGGTTTATTTTTTGTTTGGACACACACAGGGTTTGTGTTGGTCTGTTCTGCAGCCTGACAAGCAATACAGCACCTAACGAGGTGTGAATTTACTCACTCACCTCAATGCAGTTGATGGGCAAAGATGTTTTGGGCCACTGAAACCCTCAAACTTCAAAGCTAATGGAAGTGTTTTGGAGAAAATAAAGTGTGAGTTTAAACCAGAACCAGACATTGGCTGTTGCAACATCGCCCCACATTGCTGAAACAATGCAAAGAAAAAGGACTTCAGTGGAAGAGGGAAAAAAATCAGGAAAATGAAGATGACACAAGGCCAGCTTCATCACATTATTAACAGCACCAGACATCCAAGTAGTACCCATGTTTTTCTTCTGCCTTTGAAGTATTTGATTTCTGTCCAATCCTGGTCTTCAAGAATCAGCCACACACCAGACTGGTGATTCTGGATGGTGATGGGGGTTTGATTCTCTCAAGAGAGAGTCAAGAGGCAAAAATACAGTTCTGACCAAACTCTGAGCCATTCTGGCTGTTTAGCCTCATAAATATTTCAAATGCCTCATGTGCTACCCTATCTCTTCCTACAATAAGTCACAGGACAGATATGCTGGAGCAATAAAGAAGTAAAGTAATAGCAACAAACACACTGTGCAGATTTCTTGGCATTTTTTAAGGGTAGGAAATAAAACATCTCTCTCCCCCCACTCCCACGATATTCACATTCTCTCTTCCACAAGCATTACATTTTGGGACCAATTCTACAGATGTGATATGAAAGAAAAAGCTATAATGCAAAGTCCAAGCAGCAAATAAATTACAGAATAAATTCTACAGCAATGTAGAGAGGGGGGAAAAAAAATAGATCAGCAATTCTAATCCAGACAGTGTGTATACATACTCTTAATTACACATAACTCCTTGGATGTGCAATTTGAAAAGCAAATAGAAAACAAACAAACAAAAAAAAACCTTCCCCACAACAAAAACCTTCCAAAACCCAGTAATTGTAAATCAATGATCACTGATCATCTCCCCTCCAGAGTTATCTGTCCCATTTTTCTCACACACTTTGCTTCACTGCTCCTGCTCTACCTCAATACTACAATCTGCAGCAGTTTCCACTCTGACCAAACTTGTAAATAAGCTCATTATTAACATGATGCACACTGAAAAGAAGAGAAAGGGAGGGGCCCACTCAAAATTTTAAGTTTGCAAAGCATAACTTGCAGTTTTTCCTTCAGTTGTGGAGCACCTTGCTATCATAAACCTGCACTCACACAAATCCTATCAGTACTGAGAGGTTTTTCTTGCACCTTCTGCACAATTTTTCTGTGTCTCAGCTTCAGAGACATAAAACAGGGATCATTTTTTTCTATCACACAGCAGCCTTGTAAGACTGGATTGGTAATGGAGCTGTGTGGCTGTGGAATTTTTGTGCAGAGAAATTGTTAGCACTTTATTTCCACCCAGCAAAGTGTCATTTTGTAGTTTTACACCATTACCACTGAACAGAGAGCTGCTACCATCTGGCCTTTAGCAGGAGATAGAAACCCTGCTTAGAAGGAACCGTGGATGTAAAATGCAGAGAAGTTGATGAAAGATGATTTGTGCACACAAATTAGGGAGTGATAGAAAAGATGCCTTTTCTGTGCAGTTACAGGGGAAGCCTAGTGAGGAACCAGGATTTTCTGACTTTAGACCACACTCCAGGAGGAGGAAAAGCAAAGATTTTATTCCACCCTCCAAGTAAAAAAATACTTAAATAGGGGGAAAATGCACCAAATTTATCAAGTCTGCCCTGAACAAAGGAAGCTGCTAAACTGACACAGAACTATTTACAAAAGGAAGAAGATTAACTTTTACTACCACTTTTAGTAACTGTAATTTTGCAATCTTGTATAGCTTTGCAAGCTCTTCTGGTTTCAGTATTCTCAAAACTCATTCTGCTGCTTCTGGCTACATCTGAAGACAGAGAAGACTGTTTCTAATTTCTTTGCTGTGGCTGGGAACTTGCATTGGAATAAAAAATATTAAACTGTCACAGCACACATGTATGTTGTGTGTGCTGCATTGTTTTCACATCAGCCACCTGGAAACTGGAACATGGCACCAATATGGAAAACTATTTATTTACACAGATACAGTGAGGAAAATACAATGTGATGACAATAAAATGATGCATCAGCTTGAAGATATTGAGGCATCAATTTGAACTGAGTAAAACTGCATGGAGGACACATACTGCAGTTTTATTGGCAAAGCTGTAAGTCTTAGAAAATGTCAGAAAAAGAATACTCAGAATTTGTTAATATCATATCAATAGCCAGGCTTTCTCTACCTGTGCCCTAAAGGTAGAAATATTTAAATGATACTGTTTTCATTCAGCACAGGAGAGAATTCCCAGAACACTTAAAATTCAGATTTCTTTGTTCACTGTATGACTCTTACTATCACACTCACTCAAAAAAAGGTAAAATCCTAATTAGAATTCACCAAGAGGAGATGGAACCTCCCTTTTAAAACAGAAAGAACTATGATTATGATGAATTCTGCAAGTGAAGCACTCCTGTTTGGCAAAGCCAAAGGGAAGGATAGGTGCTGTGTGAATTTGTGATTGCTCAGGCACAGTAAAACCCTGGAGCCTGCAGACAAGGTCTGAGCACACCCATGTGCACTTTGCTTCTTCAGCAAAATCAGCTCTGAAAGCCCAACGTGACACACTGAGTTCCCATTTTAAAGAGGGCACACTTTGTCACAAGAATTTTCCATGGCCTGGGTCAGCCAACATTTGCCTGAATAAAACACAAAAATCTGATTACAGCTGATTATGGGGATTGTATTCAATGGAAGAACAAAGGCCTGGGGGCCTGCTACAATTTTGAGTGTTTCAGTAACCTAAAAAGCTTCACTATGTCACAGTTACTTAATTTACCAGCAAGAAGGCTTGAGGTTGTAAGGAAAGTGAGATTTCTGGTCCTGCTCAGCCCATGTGCATCACAGCACACCTGGAATTCTCCCAGAGTAACCAAGGGTGGATAATATTTGTCTCTTACTCTCAACAGCCAGTCCTTTTGTTATTCACCATCAGCATCCAGGTTTTCCATCCCCTTCAGGTGGTTCCATTACATACATTGATTTTATACATCCACTCTGCATTTTGAACTGTGTATTTGTACTTATTATGTACTTCTTTGTCACATGTTAGCAGCTCCCAGAAACATCTCCCCACCTTAACTTCTTTGCTGGAAGGGATGTTCAGTACAAGAGTTAAAATCCCACCAATAAAACCCAAGCTAATCAGAGATGATGTTGGAAGAAACACAACACGTGGCTGTTCTCTGAAATAATTATTTTGGTTTCACACACTGGCTGCTCCTATTTGAGTCTCTGTTTTTGTATCTCCAAACCCACCAGGATCTGCCTTGTTTACCCTGTACACACAGGGCAGAAGACATCCAAAGAGGGAGAAAAGCCTCAGGTTCTGCTCCTCACTCCCCACCAGCTCTGACACCTGACAGCCCATCCTGCCCCTCTCCAAGCAGTGCTGAAACAAGCCAGGTGAATATTCCATGAGAAACCTGCAAGGCTGACCACTCTAAAAGGCTTCCCAGGGCAGCAAAGGAGAAACTCACCCCACAGAAAACCTTCCCCAAGCCCATCTGTGGTGCAGCACAGGAGGAAGATGAGGGCAGAGCACTCATTCTGTGTGGTTAACAAGGCAGGTTTCTGCTTCTCTAGGTCTTAACAGGGTTGTCAACCATAAGAGGCACTGACAATTCTCACAAGGAGGTGAACACAAACAAATCAGGATAAATTTCAGTCCTCCTATAGCCAAGAATAGATCAAGATTATTTTTTTGAATTACAGTTCATTGACTTTACCATTAACTGCAAGTCAAGCAAGCATCCTCCTTTTAACAGCTGTTGCTAAAAGCAGTAGTAGTATTCTTCCCCCTACAGCACATGATCTAGTTCCCTAAGAAGTTTGTCTGAAATCAATTTATTTACTGAAGTCAGCATTTTTTTCACCAGGAGGAAGCAGGCTTTGTGTACTGTAAATGCTTTATTAGGGTCCACTCCAGACAACAAGACTAAATCTATGGGCAAAAATGTCCATTATTCCTCTTTCCAGCAGAGCAGCAGGAAAGGAGACAAGGGATTGCAGTGTCACTGTACTACAACATCAGCCACCACCAGCAACACTGAAATTGTGGCACCACTAGAGGATTATTGAGGAGAAAGGCTTCTCTCCTATGGATCCCTGCAGCAATATGTCAATATCTGTTAAGTTCTGTTACTCCAGTGGTTCATTAAGTTGGTGTAAGCTTATGCCAGAGGGTGAAAAACTTAGAATTTGGGATTTTAGTATATAGCAATATATGTGAGTCAAGGTGGAAAGCTTGGGGTGTTGTCTGAGTCCTTCTTCATGGGTTTGGGTGGTTTTCTGTAATTGACTGATGGAGTCTGCATTGCAGGCTTCAAGTAGTTAGTTATTGGGTTTAAAGTGAAAATAATTGAGGTGGCATTTCATAATTGGACAGATTGTCCTTGAAAAGACCTGGTAGAAATAGAGAAGTGCTCCATTTTACCTCATTTCTCTGACTTGCTGGTTAGAGCTCACAGCCCATGAGTCTGTAAATAAATATGAAATAATAACCAGCCAGGTCTGAACACAAATTTTGACCCTTGTGTATTAACCCTGATGCTGGCAGGGAAAAAGAAGCCAGAACCATCACACTCCATTGTTCCTGGCTCTTCTGTCCCTGGTCCCCTTTGGTGTGACACCACAACCCCAGACAGAAAAAACCCTTCCTGCCTCTCATTCACCAATTCCACAGTGTGGGCAGTGTGATTATTTGTGTGCCTGCCCAAGCAGCCTCATGAAGGAGATTTTGGGAAGGCTGTGGCACTGACCATCCTTGCACACTGCTGCAACATCAACTGAGTGCTGATGGGCACTGGATAAAATGGATAAAATGCAGGTAAATTCCTGCTTTTGCTGCCATCTTCCCTTGCAATACAGCTTCTCCCCAGGCAGCCAGAGCAGGAGGTGGCTCCAGGAACAGATGGGGAGCAGAGAAACACAGAAATGTATCTAGCAGCTCCCTGCTCCAAAAATACACTGCACAAATGCCACGTGGAAGCACAGGGTGACACAAACCCCAGTTCCAGGCACAGGGACAGAGCCTGGGCAGCTTTTGCCCTGGCAGATTCTCCACTAACACAAGGTGAAGGGACTGGATTTTTACCTGCACACACAGGGCCTGACCAAGGCTCCTCTCTGGTGTGCTTTGTCACATATCCCATGGAAATGATCACTGGAGGTTTCCACCCCTGCAATCCTCAGGTGAAATTGCCTGCTGAAACTTCCCAAAGCAATGCTGAATTTGCTGGCCAGACAGAAAACTCAGGTGTGTTTTTAACACCACAACAAAACTTCCCCTCTATGAAGCAAAGCTAAAAATAAGGGAGAGGCCCAAGGTTCAGAACTAACATCACAGCAGAAAACTCATCATAACCTCTGACAGCCTGGACCCATCCAGCACAGAAAGAGAGGAAAGCTGTCCTGGCTCCCTGGCAGTGTTGGTGTGGAGCTGTGGCAGGCTCTGGCAGGGCAGTGGGGCAGCCCCACAGGTAGCAGGTGAGGTGTTTTCCTAGAAAAGAGGCAAGGATGTTTGGGGGAAGGAAGGAAAAGTTGCCTTTTTCCCCACAACCCTCCCAGTTTACAGCCACAGCCTAAAGAAAGCTCATGGTTTATAATTCCAGCACTATGGGTGATCACACACTCTCAATGCTCCAGTAAAACATCCCTTGATTGCATCAGTGGCTATGAGAATTCAGGGTGTTAAAATTTACCCTTGGTGAGCCTTCAGCTAATTTTTTTTTTTAAATCAAATTCCATTTAGTATAGGGGAGAAAGGAATTTACTGAAAAGGAAATAATTCCTTTACTGCTTTAAGACTGTCCCAGTATCTTGAGTGGGTATTTAGTCACTGGAGCTCAGAGCAGCCATCTACAGGGAATAAAATAAACCACCTTTGCAACAAAGACAAAAAACCCCACCAACAAGCAAACAAACAATAAAAGCAGAGCTTACAACTCCTGATTCCCTTTTCCACGTGCACAAATCCCAAAAAGGGGGGGAAGGGGTGTGAAAACACCATTGTAATTTTTAAAGTATATTTCAAAAAGTGTTAACAGTAAATAAAAGCCATCCTAAATGTGCCTCAAAACCAAGTAATGCTGTTATAAATTCTTTCAATTTTTGTGGTAGGAGAGGAAGTGGTAAAAAATGGGTCATGCCTTTCTCATTCTTAAAATTTTCTTACATGCCAAAGATGAAGGAATGCAAGGGGAATTCTCTCACTCAAGAGACACTTATTCCAAGCACTCAATCCAGTTAAGATCTGCTCTTGAAGAGAAAGGGCAGTTTAAAAATCTTGTTCTCTTGAAATTTTTCACAGCTTTATACAACTATTGTTCAAGTTACCTACAGGAAATGACAAACCACTCAATCAGTTTTCCAAGAGACACAACTGATAAAAGACAGGTACAAGCAGGAAAATACAGCCAAATAGATTTGCCCCTCTGTCAGCATGGCCAGGGCTGTAACTCCAGAGCTGTAACCATGCCAGGTGTCACCAGGAGCTGTCAAGGTTAAATCCTCTGCTAATAAACCAAAGATAAATCACCAACAGGTTGGTTTGGAAATTCACAGATCTGAGTTAGATCTCTGCTGGAAAAGAGAAGCTTTGACAGCTCTTTTTTTTTTGTTCTTTTAAATCTCTTCCTGTGCACTGACATAAACAAAGGGATTCAGAGTTTACTCAATGAGCAGACACTGAAAGTCAAGGAAATTCACAGCACTCACTGAGTGACAATGTGATCCAGACTCTCCAGTTACTCCACTCAATGCAGCTTTTGGTATGAACAGCACTGGCTGTGCAAAAACCCTGGCATCAGGCAGCTGGGAGGGGAAAGGTTGTGACAGCAGATGGAAAAGCAGAGGCATCACTGCCTCAACCTCAGCCCTAAGGAAAGGTCAGGACAGCTATCAGGCATCAGGCAGCAACACACCTCATGGAGAGCTGGCTTAGGGAATGTCTTTGTCTGCCTGGCCTAGGGAAAGGGTGCTGGGGCTTGTCCCAACAGGAGCAGATGAAGAAATGCTCCCAGCAAAGCTGCACTCCCATCAGAAGCCACATCTCCCACCACAGCAGCCCCAGACAGCTCTGACCTGTCCTACAGCACCAGCGCAGCAAACAGCATTCCTGGGGGGAGAAAAGGAGCCCCCCAACACCAGGGGGGACTGGAACACCAGGGGGGGGACTGGAACACCAAGGGGGCACTGGAACACCACAGGTGCTTGTGGAGGTGGGCACAAGGGAAATGAGCAGCAGCAATACAGGAACCAAAACTGACGTGGTAAGGAGAGAGTCTTAAAATACCCCAGATTGTTCTAATTCAGTTGTTCCTGGAACTAGAAATTATTTTGCCCTTGTGATGTTTGGTCAGCACCAAAGTCCTTTTTCAAAATTTTTTCAAACAGAAAGGTCAGAGCTGCTTGTGTGCCATTAAACTGAGACAGAGCAGCTCACCCCAAACAAAGCCCACAGAATGACTGCAGGAGCGTGCACGTGAACTAAAACCCCAAACCAGTTTGTGTTAAAATAAATACACAGAGCCACAGAAACTGCAGCTGCAGACAGTTAAACAGCTGCAGAGCCTGGCCATAGCTTTGGAGCAATCCTCAAGAAAGTCTCCTTAAATAATAATAAATTAGAAACAAAGAGAACCCCCGATGACGACTACAAAGAGAGCCTCAACAGGCAAATGAGGATTATTTCTGCACTGCTCACCTTTACAGGTTTGCAGGCAGCTAGGAACCATAGTTCAGAAGGGCATGCACCTCTGATTCATCTCCAAAGCTTGTGCACTTTGACAGTGACAGCACAGGGCACTGACTCAGGATCTGGGTGATTTAGCTGAAGCACTGTAAGATGCTCCTGCCTGCAGCTGTGGCTCATCTCACTGCTCTGGCAGATTTTTCCTCCCCGTTGCATCAGGGCAGCATAAGGGAGGTGTGCCTGCTGCTCAGGGGCTGCAGCTCACACTCACCTCACAAAGGGAAGCTGAAGCTGATGGCATTTAACGCTAACACACCGCTCAGTGTCACCCTGCCACGCTCCAGGGCACAGCAGCACTGCTGTGACATCCTGCTCCACTCCTGCATCCACAAAACCCAGTGAGTCAGAGCCTCAGACAACAGCAATGGTAGTTATGGTTCTGCTCATTTTAGCTGGTGCTTAACCCACAGTTCCCAAATCCCTGCAACGCCTCTCCAGGTGCCAAAAGCCACCTCCAAGTGCCCAAACACACAGCTCCCTGATGAGAGCCTCTGGGGCACTCAGAGAAGCTGCACGGTGCAGAGTGACATTTTTCAAATAAAGACAAGAGGAAGCAAACAAGGACAGCTTTATTTACCCCACTGCTCCGTGCAGATCTCAAAATAAGGAACAAAAGTTCATCCCTGCAGTTGCTGAGTTTCAGAGTCCGCTCCAGGACACACAGGACAGACTTTGTGCAGGGGGTGGCTCAAGGAGTGTCCCAGGAGGCAGCAAAGAGCCTGGCAGGGCCAGCTCCCAGCCCAAGGAGTGAAAGGAGAGAGGGGAACAAACACACACTTCACACACTGCCCCCAGTAAAGTGGGAAAGCTTTTGGAAGTAAATAAAAACACACACACACACCCGCCCCCGGAGAAAGCCACCCAAGCAGAAGGCTTTTACTACCAGAGCTGAAGGGTTTGGTTTATAGGAAGAGTTTCCTCAGATTTAGTCAACATTACCAGCCTCCTCCTCCTCTCCTTATTCACACGAAGCTGTGAAAGGAACTTCAGCTCTCTCCAACTAATTAAAAACTAATTGAAGGAACAGACTGGCACTATAGAGCCTGAGCAGTCTAAGAGATGGCAGACTCAGCTCATACGAGGCCTACACAATGTCATAATGTTTCATTTTACTTCACCTCATAGCAAAAGAATATTCACAAGGATACAACCCTAAAAATAAATTAAATCTTTACTGCAGTTCAAGTTCTCTGGGTTGAAATGAACAGCACAAGTTCTTGACTGCAGGCGTGCACCACAGGGCCTGCAGGAACAGAGCAAGGTTTTATTTGTTCCAAAAGATCCATGAGGAAGTTGTGCACACACAGTTTCTCAAAAATTAAAGCTATGTTAGAACAGAAATGGGGGTATTTTATTCATTCAAGGAGATATCTTCACCACTCTGACCATTAAAATGAAATTTGTCTACGCCTGGATATAATGGAGCATTTTCTGCTTTTGCTAATTATTTTTGTTACTGCTAGGACAGGAAACAAGGAATTGCTGAAAAGAAATGTGTCTTTCAGAGACAAACAGAACTCAGAACAAGTATTTATGCCAAACCTTTCTACCCTACAGATACTAAACTCTGTGCCTGCATCTATCAATGCATTCTTTTAGGAACTGGACACAGGGTCACGAGCACTTTTAAAACATTGCTGCAGAAATAACATGGAGATAAATGTGCAGCACTGACAACCTAAGAAAAGCAAGAAAGACTTCACAAACACCCCTACCTTTCCTACTGAAATTTCTTTTGCTGCCAATAAGCAGCCAGCAACTCTGATGAGAAATCCCTAACTTGTGGTCCATGGAACAGACCCGAGGCTGTAAAAAGGGGCAGGAGGGGGAGCTTGGCAAGGTAGGGAAGGAAAGCAGCTGGCAGGAAGGAGTTGGGATTGGAGACAAGCTCCTGACAAAAGTCAGCAGAGTCCACAGCAGCAAATCTAGGCTTCTGCAGTGAGGGATTTTCTTTTTGATACAAAGGAGATGCAAAATGACAGAGGAGAATTGCTTTTGTGTGTGGACAGTAAATGTGTTTTAATTGACTGCAGAAAGAAAGGGGGAAGACAGCTGGAAGGCAGCTGGTGGTGATTATTTGGAAAGAGTGTGTCTGACACACAATTTAAGCCCTCAAAAAATCCTCAGTCAAAACCAGAAATGAATGGCAAAGAAAATGCTGGAGTGTGTTTGTAAATGGAGATTATTGAGTGTGGCATCAGAACTCATGAGGACAGAGCACAATTTCCTTGAGAAGATAAAACTCAGGAGAAATTGCACAAGTTACACATGCTACAGTACACCTGTATCACCAATCTGATCTAAAACTCTGCAGAGCAAGCCCATGACACACCAGCAGCACAGTGCACAGCAAAGCTAATCCAAAGAGATTCAATATGATCCTCCTTTCCAGCCAAATGCACTGAGGTACTCACGAAATCCCCTCTAACAACCGTGCAAAGCAAGAAAATTAACTGAGCAATGTGACAGCCTGACACCAGGCAGGCACACAAGGATTCCACAGCAACCAGGGAAGCCCAGTTCTTCTGGTGGCCTTTGGCATTGCTGGGTTTGCTGGAAAGCAGCAGGCAGAAGGCAGGCAGATCAGTGGGAAATGTGCAATCTCAGAAAGCTCATTGCTCTCCCATGCACAATGCATGCCAAATCTTAAGATTCCTGCAGCATCCAGTTATGAAACTACAATAGAAGAGGAAAACAGATGGCTAAAGCCTTTTGGGAAAAAAAAAATAAAAAAAAGATTAAGCCTTGCTTCATTTCCTAAAGAGAAATATGTGTATTTGAAAAGAGGGAACCTACTTCAGACCATACCTAATCAATACAAAAATAAGCAACTTGCCTATGGACATGAAGCCTGTCTTCAGTTAAAGCTCCTGAAAAGTTTAACCCTTTTAAACATCATGGCTCATTGGATTTGTAAGCAAGATTTAAAAGCAAAGTAGTTGATGTAAGAGATGACAGACATTACAAACATCATACAAAAATAATGTATTTCTTTCTCTCTAAAGCAATTCCTGAACACAAATCCTGTATAAAATGTTTACTCTTTTCCAGCCTTTGTAAGCAGTTAACACCTATGTTCAGGTGAGCTTCCTTGCTCCTGAAGGCATCCCATGGACAAGGACAAGCTGGGAACAACCTCAGCTCTCTAAGTTGAGCCATTCTCTGTGGAAGCCAGTCAATGTCACATCTGAAGCCTCTGTTGAGTCCTTGACTCCTGAGATACCACACAACAATAAGGAAACAGAAAAGCCACCCTGAAGAGCTCCTGTTCAGCAGCAGATGTTCCAGCAGCTCTATAAAACTGCTATCACAGCCTCAGGCCCAGATCTCTGGTCCAAAGGAGAAGTTTCCTCCCCTGCTGAGCCTGGATTTTGGACAAGGCTGGACTCAGCTGCCTGAAGAGAGGCCTGCAGGGTACACAAGAGGTTCATGCCACCAACAGGAGACCTGGGCTGCTCCAAAGTGGCACTAAACCCCAGGACACCCCAAACAGGGCCTGACAGCAGTGTCCAGGCAACTGGGCTGGGTCCCCTGCACAAGTGACAGCATTCCAGCCTCAGGGATGCCCAGCACACTCCTGCCCCACACAGAATCCTCAGCCCTGAGAGCACAGAGCAGGAAAATACAGCTGTGCCTGTAGAAGCCTTAGCAAAAGGAATGAGGCTGATTTCTGCTTTTATTCAGTGCCTCTGCCCTGAGGATGAATGAACTCCTTTGTACCACACTGGTCCTTCCAGGGCTGCAGGTCACTGGTGAGGCTGGGGGGAAAATCCTGAGCTGCCCCAGCTTAGTCCAGGGGTAAATGGAGCAGGGGACACTCCAGCACTTCCAAGCAAGCACCTCTCAAAAAAAATCAACTACTTCTATGATTAATGCAAAGTGCTATGTTTTTGCAGTAGCAGGAGTCACTAATCCATATTAAAGACCAAGAGTACATCTGTTTATTTATTTTTAATGAAAGGTTCTAAATAAACCAACTGTTCAATTTTTCAAAGGTACTGAGCAGCCACAATAATTAGGTCTGGGTCAGTGGGAGCTGCCAAAATGCCACAGAAGTGACTCAGTCCTGTTAATTATCTGAAAAATAAGGAACAGTGACAGCACTGGACACTCCATCACGACCTATCTCCCCCAAACACTGCTCCAATGAGAAGCAATCATTTGAGAGTGGCTGTCTGTACTAGCAGGGACAAAAGTCAGAAATTATAGCCAGGAGAAAAAGCAAGGAAAGGTTTCAGCCCAATCTGCCCAAATGCTGCTGTACCTGGAGATAATCCTTTAAAAAAGGTGAAGCAACAACACCACAGCAGTGGCAACTCCTGGCAGCACCAGGAGAATGTGAGGGGAAAAATAAGAGCAGGAGCTGTTTTAAAGACTAACTTTAAAACAAACAAACAAAAACTCCAATCAATACAAATCCAGAGGAAACAGAGAGTATTAAAGCCAACCAGAAATTCACCCAACCTTGCAAACCATCCACAATCAGTACAGAAATATTCTAAGCCACGAGCTGTTTTCTGAAGAGTCAGACAAATGCAAACCTAAGAGAAGACAGCAGTTCACAAAGAGGCACAGAGCCTCTTTAGGTCATGCACAATCCTCGCTCACAGACACCCCTCAGTTCCAGTGTGTTTATGACTGTGTTGTCATTTACTTTAAAATATGAATGGAGCATTCTTTTCCTCCAGAAACACTGCATTGTTCAAATGCCAGTACATTAAAATAACTTACTGCTTACTACATCTCAATCAAACAAACTACAGACTACAGCACTGACACTTAATATATATGGAGTGCTTTCAGCAAGAACAGCATATGGAGCTCATTTCTTGTGTTTTGTTCTCACATGGGCCCAGCTCAAGAGGCAAGACTCAGAAACAGATGAAGCAGTGATCCTGCTGGCATGCACAGGAATTCTGAATCTTCTCCAAAGGTATGGGAACACTTAGCTGAAGGCTCTCAAAATTCATAAATATTTAACCCTTTGTTTCTCTAGAAGTTTGATTTATGAAGTTTGATTTCCAGCAGCAATATAATATCTGAGGTTGCACACTTAAAGGGCATTTTTGTTAAGGTTCTTGAAATAACAGGAAGCAGAATCAAAAAGCTTACAGTCAAAGGACTTTGTGAGTTATGTTTTTCCCTATTGTGATTTTTCCTAGAATTCATCCACATTTCACCACCATACTGTTCCTTTGTAACAACCAACACAAGATCTTGTCTATATTTAACCTCAAGAATGTAAAAAGAAGGCTGAGAAGGACAACCTTTTTGCAAATATTAGTTGCATATCTGAGGTTTTGAATGGCTCTCTCACTACTTCATACCCAAACATTTTGCTATAATAATAAGATACTTCACAAGAGAGCTTCTGTGTCTGACTTTTCCCCAAACCAAGGAAAGGTTAGCTGCAATTCCAATGCAAACATTCCCCTGCAGGATTTATACTTTAGTGCTGAAGCATTCTGCAAATTCTCAGCAAGGAGTGAATCAAAATGAAAATGAAACCTACAACACCCTAGCTCCTACAAACAGAACATAGTAAGTAATAGACCCAACTGCTGAAATTAACAGATCAACTAAAATTACTGTGGAAAACTCCTCGGCCCCTTTGGGACAGCAGATCCCATGAGATGATCAGGACAGCCTCTTCCAACCTCTACCATGTTTCCATTTGTGGTTGACTCCATGAAATAAAACAAGTTCAACATCCACTACAATTTTATTTCTTAAACATTCCAGGCATCAAGACAAGTTGCTAAAAAAAAAAAAAAATCCCAAATGTTTAACCTGACAGTGCTCCTTTAAGGCAGAGCAGTGTGCAGCCTTCCAGCATATTGGACAGAGAATTTCCTACTCCAAGAGATAGAACTGAAATTTGTAGAGGCAATTACTCATAAGCAGTAAAAGCAGCCAATGCAAGTGCCAAAACTTGCCAACAAGAGGAAAGGCCAAGTATTAGAAAGGAGGCTGCAGTTTATTACAAGGCAATTTGAACATCTCAGTCCACGAGGTCTGGAAAGTATTTTCTTCATCCCCTGACATTACATGCTCACACTAATGTGAGGAATTATGTCAGCAATATCAATATTCCAAACATACAAAACAGCAGTTAAGCATTTATATAATGGAGATCTTCCCCTGCCTATTTAAAAGCTGCTTCTAGTCTTGCCTAGCAGATTTATTTAAGCTTATTTTGCTTAAGGAAAGATGATGTGCCAGACCCACACCATTAACTGCTGCCTAGTCAGCTCCAAAGCCATCCAACCTGGACCACTATCACACAAAATTCCTGTCTGACCAAGCAAACACCTTCAGGCAATTCCCAAGGACCTCCTCCTACCCCTTCCTGTTAAAGGATGGAAAGGAAAAATGGAAAAGGAGGAGAAAGATGACCTCCTCAGGTAAGGAAGTCAAAAATCAAAGTGGGCATCCAACCCATATGTCCCATGGCCACCACATCCAGGACTGATCTCCAATGCCTCCACCAAACAACACAAGTGGCAGAAGATCACCCTCAGCATCACCAAGCTCAACTGGAGCTGGAAAAGAGCTCATGGGAAGCGTTAAAATAAATAAATAAAAACCAACCAAAAAAAGCCCCAGGAAAAACCCAAAACAGACAAGTAAAACCACACCAAGCCACAAATGTGAGCTACCAAACCTCGTCTGCAAGGTAAAAACAATGCCAGCCTAGAAAAATCAATAGTACAGAACAAACCCAGCAGGTCCAAGGTAACCATGCAGCAAAGCCAGGGAAAGACACTGGGAAAGACAAGCAGCTCGTGCAGCTGCTCCTGCAACGGGCTGGGAAGAGAAGGAAAGGGGCTGCAAGAGCAATGCACCCACCACACAACACACACTGAGCAACAGCCTTCCTGTCTCAGCACCAGCAACTCATTCCATCGTTTATTTACAGCAACAGGAGCTTCTCCTTACCATTTCTTGGTGCACTCAACCATCAGCTCCTGGTAAGAGGCCACAAACTGGAACTTGGATGCATGTTTCCCAACACGCTGCAGTCTTTTCCAAACTGAAGCCATGATGGGGAGAAAATGCCAGTCCTCTTACACAGCAGCAACTGCTTGGATGCCAATGCAGGTTTCACAGAGCGTGTGTGCTTGATGCTAGCAGGTTTATATACAGACACAGTAAAAAGAGTGTGTGAGAAACTTGAGGGGATGTCTACAATCCATATTCTGCCTCTCCCCTCGTCAGGGTAAATCCCAGGCTAGCAGGATGGCTCATCACTGGCCAGGAGCAGCATGCAGTAGCAGTAGGCAGGTCATGGGAAGGAAGTGCTCTCATGGAATCATCGTTCTTCACACAGCAGATGAAGGGGGAAGACTGCAGGACTGCAAGACAAATAAGGCAGGGAGAGAAAGCGTTGGTTAATACACTTGGTACTGAGTGCTGCAATTGCACGTGATCTCGTACCTTTCAAACAACTACAATCGACCACAAGAACATTCCCCCCTTCCCGTTGTCATCCACACGCTCCCCCCACCAACCCCAATTAAATAAATAAATAAAAACGCTGCAGCAATTTCAGGAATTCAAACCACGAGACCGTTCGGAAACATATCGACATCTCCTATAATCAGCGGCATCGTGATTGGCAACAACAAAAAACAACAACAACAAGAAAAAAGGGGCAGCTCAGGGCCACGCCGAATCCTTGCGGAGCATCTCCGGGAAGCCAAGCAAAGTGGCTGAGGTGCTGCCAACACGCACCCAAAGAGGGAGGGACACGGGGAGATGAAGTTCTTTGTCTTGATGACAAAAGGTGTAACAGTTGTTTCCTCTTAACACACCTCCCGCTTTCATTCCCATGCCCAAAGAGAAGGATC
>WEIU01007563.1:10395-30822 GCA_013389925.1 Aegithalos caudatus
AAGAAAAACAACAACAACAAAAAAGCTGTTTCATGTTTCAAAAGGTGTGAAGGCTTTCAAGTACTTATAAGCTGCAAATGACAATTGTACTAAATTTGGCTTGTGCTGAAGATCAGATATTGACTGTTCCAGCACAACTCTGGGTATGTGCCTACTTGTGAAAAACTGAGAACTTGTGCAGCTGCTCAGTGAGACAGTCTTGCTTACTACCGCATAGCTTTGGTACTGTTAATGCCAAATCCTTGTTTGTATACTTAGTCATTACTCCAGTCACCGGATCTGCGATGGTTCACACCAGTTACAGCCTGTAAAATTTTTTAAGCTTTTTATTTTAATATGCACCATCTTCAAAAAAGAAATATGAATGGTACTTTACAATTGACTCAAAGAATACCTAGATGAGCTTTCCAGCTCTCTTTTGTGGACTTGGGAAATGATGCTCATCCACTCTTTCTAACACCAATAATGACTAAAACCTCTAGTCACTGACATGCCCCAGTCTCTGACAATTGCACATGGTGTCTAACATTGAAAAAGACAATGGGTGAAAAGCTGTTACTTTAATTGTTACTGTCAAATTTCCTTTGTGCGGTACATAACTCTGTAGACCTTGTGAAGGAATGGTGCAATGGTACATGGCAAAGAGGAGTCCTAATGACTCATTAAAAAAAAAAAAAAATGAAAAAAAGGGAAACATTTGTGTTTGATGGAGCCAAAAAGGAATTAACAAAAAAAAAAAAAAAAAAAAAAAAAAAAAAAAAAAAAAAACCAGTTGATGTTTCCCCAGTGGATGGAAGGAGTAGCAGAGCTGTTCCTGGTACTTCTTTTCCTCCTTAATATGTTAGATCTTAACAGAAGTCTTCTGAGCATGGAGCACAGAGTCAGCACAGTTGTTTAGTGTAAGCTTGCAGTGCAAGGAGCCAAGACCCAGTTCATATCCTGTGGGAAACTGGGCTCAGCCTGGAGAGAAGGGGATATGTAGGAATAACAGTGATGTACTTAAACTACCCTAATTACCAAATACTTGCCACAAATGCCCATGCTTCTAGCTGCTCTGTAAGACATCCTGTGTGAAATGAAGATTTCCAATCCTCTCCCATAGTACCTGGCTAAATCAGCTGACATGGAAAGTGGCATCTCTTTACTTGGTCAAGTGTAAACTCAAGAAATTAATCTTACCCAATGCAGTCAGACATATTTCTTCACCTCAGTGTGTTTTACAAATGGAGATTTGCTTCTTTGGGGAGAATGCTCTGTCAACCAGCTGAAATGGGCAACAGCCACCGCATTGTTCATCCTCTTGCCTTTTGAGACTTATGTGAAAATTAACAAATAGGAAAAAAAAAAAAGGCATGAATATATGCTCATTCCATCATCATTTCAAAGGGATCCCCTTCACCCAACATTCCCTTATTTATTTTTATAGAAAAAGGCAGATGGTGCATTCCTTACCTTGGGAAAGAGGTAGTCAGAGAGTCTGCAAAACCTTTTCATAACCTGAAGCTACGTTGGAATAGCATTTACATCTGTTGTTGCCATTCATGTTTCTCATTCATATTGTTAGGGTGGGAAGAAAATAAGATGAAAGTAAAGGAGTCTTTTATCTTGTTTGACATGAGGGGTAAAAGGTTTCATGGGTATTTCATTGCCATGAACTGTATCAGTTTTAAAACATTGGCTTACAGCTATAACTGATTGAGACATCTTGGTCCTATTTTGTCACTATGATCCTCTTATTCACTTACAGCAGAAACACAGTTATGCACATCTATGTATCTACTTATCATCCTTAGGTTATTATATCAATTAAATATTATGTCTATTTAAAGAAAATTACAGCAAGAAATCAATCAAATTTTACATGCTCACCTTTTCCTTTATAAAATACCTGAATCTCTTGTCAGATATGCATGATGCTAGCGATTGTGAATATAATCTGGATAATATTGAGCATGCAATTCAAAACTTGGTGGTTTAAAATTCATTTTTGAGTATTAAGTAAAACTTTTTTTCTAGAATATTTTGCCATATTACAGCCATAAAATTTTTAAGACTGGTATAGCAGTTTCTGTTATGGTTAGTTTGTCACTTCAGATGTGTCTGAAAATAGAATAAAGGCATGTTAAGTCTTTTATCAGAAGCAAAGGAAGATAGTTTAACAAAAGGCTCAAGATGACTAATCTAAATGTTAATGACTATAATGTGTGCAGTAAATTTTGAAAGCTGTTTGTCATGTCATTCTAAGGTATGAGGCATTGATCTACTCCTGTTATCACTTGAACTGATGAGTTTTTACCAATAAGGAATGGAAAGCCAACTTTTTTCTAATGGTAATTATTAGATATCTATGCTGGTATTTCTTTCCAGTTTGAGAAATACAAAATCTGAGAGATTATTAAATTTGGGGGTTAAGGTCAAAATTACCTGTAACATTAAAAAAATTATTTTGTAGTCAAAGTGCATGTCTGAGTGATCAAATGGATTTGCTTTAGGACAGAGAAAGCAGAAAAACAGATAGTTAATTTTGTGTTAGGCTTCTTTATGAAGAACAGATTGAAGAACAGTGATGAGATTTAGTAAGGACATGAACACCCTTGCAGCATTTATCCTTTTTAGGAAAGGCTGCATTTGCATACCTCAGTGTGAGACAGTTACTGCCTTTTCAACTGGTTTTTTTTTAATAAAAAACCCTAACACCTTTGAGTTGGTGGTGTTCTCCTGTGAGATTTTAGTTAAGCTCCACTTACAAATACTTAGGATTACTGGTTAACAGTGATTTTAAATCATCTGATCCAAGTAATTTAGTTTTCCTTACCACACCCCTGTCTTGAGCTAATACTGATGGAGTATCTAGTCCTCACTGCCATGCAGACATAGCTGCCTGGCATTTCACAGGTTGAGGTATTGCTTTGTAAGACTATTGAAAGCTGAAGGAAAGACCAAAGAATGAATCTTAACACTCAAGAATTTCAGGTACCAACTTCAACATTTTGATGTTCTGATTTTCCGTTGAGTGCACCTCTCTCTGCCAACTGCCTGTGGTGAGAGTTCTGTGTTACACATGTAACCCGAGGGGTATAAATCCCTCTTCCAGGAGAACAGCAACTTTCCAGTGTAAATATACTGCATGCAATGGGAGGAATAGTGTAGTACTTCTTCAGCTGGATCCTGAGAACCCCAGAGCAAGTGTTTGGAAAGAGTCAATTGTTAGTGGCAGAGAGAAACAGGGAGAAACAACTTCAGGCTCGGGACAGCAAGGCTGGGGCTGTAGCCTTGTTTGGGGATCAGCACCCCAGTGTGTGGAGGGCTTTTCTCCCAAATACACTTCATGTCATTTAAGCACCTGAAGGTAAGTTACACTGCTGGAAATGGTCATAGGGTATGGCTGAGGTTAAGCAAGCTGGGTCCCCCAAAACCTGATTTTTAAATACTGTAGATGTTATTTAAAACTCTTGGAAAACAATTTTTGTACTGTATTATAATTGCCACCTCTTGAATGGTTTTGTTCAAATTTAACATTCAATATATAGGTTAAGAAAGGAAGAACTATAATTTTTTATAATTACTCTTGCATTTCAGGTGTTAGGTTAATATATTACAATGGGTTTAAAGTATATGTAACTTCAGTCAGAGAGTAGTCAAATTTACAATTTAAAAGTGATTTATTTTGTAATAAACCACTAAGGCATTTTTGAAAAGATCTTTTATATTAAAGAAGTGGGGTTTGGCTTAACAGTAATTATTTTGCCATCCATATCAATATATGCTGTAGTATCTGGTAAGACAAACTGCAGAGTAAGTTCAGCTAATGCCTTTATAATTTCTTATTGAAGGTCTGGTTCCAAAACAGAAGGGCAAAGTGGAGGAAACGTGAAAAAAGTGAAATTCTGGGGACTGTTCCGGGAATCTCCTTAACGCACCCACTTGGTCTATTTTTGGATGTTCCACTGAGTTATTCTCCCCTCCTAGATCACACGTGGAGGTCAATGCCTCTTTCAACCTTGGCTGTGCCATCCATGTCCCCAGCTTTTAATCCTTCAACCTTAGGGCCATTTGGCCTCAGCAGTCTTACCTGGACTTCTCTCTTCAGAAATCCTATACTAAATCCACATTTTGGAAGGTATAGAAATTTATTTTTTCTAAATCTCAAAACCATTAAAAATGCTGCATTTATATTATTTTGCTACTCACACGTTCTCAATACACTTGCTAAAATGGGTTAGTTCCTGTGTAAGATCACTTGATTTGGAATAGCAAGGTTTAGGTTTAAGTCATGCTAATAAAATCTTAACGTGTAATTGTTTTATGAAGACAAATTGTGCATACTTACTGCAATTCTGGTCTCACTGAACTCTAGTCTTCATACAGACCGCTGTGACCTGTGTGGCTGCAGTTCCATCCTTCTCTCTCGCTCTCTCTCAAGTATAAATACATTATATATAAAATATGTAAATATTTTATTGCATATAAGTATATTATTACATTATACATTACATATTGCATATAAGTATATACAAATATATTAAAAAATAGAAGATATCACTCTTGCTGAAATTAGAGCTTGTATCCTAGTACTACATTAACAGACAAACAAATCCTTTTCACATGGAATCAATTGATCTGAACAAATTGTCTGCATAAACAACTATATAAATTGGCCTTTTTATGAGGTGGTTTATTGCTTTCACAGAACAGGCAGATCTACATCATCCAAGGTTTGTTTAGAAAGGATTTAGCATGAGGGGTTAAGCAAATGGTTTGCTGGTTTAGATATCTGCAGGCTATGTCTGATCATCTCCTGTTTATTTTATTTAAAAGGGGTTTGGTTTTTTATTTAGGGTGGGGTTTTCTGCTTGTTTTTGGTTTTGTTTTTTGTTGGGTTTTTTTTTAAGAGCAAGACATTACACTGCAAAATAAAGCTAAAAAAATGTACATTTGGAAGTAATCAGATATTTTGGAACTTATTTTCCTAATACTTTGGTAGGGAGATGGTGCAGCTCTGTATGTATTTGTTCTCCAAAACAATTCTTAATTTGGGTAATATTGACTTCTTTCAAATACAGGTTTCTCAATGCTTTAAATCCTCTCGTGACAACAGCTTCAGTACTAATGAAAGCTCCTGGACCCCCGTCAGACCCTGTTCTCACTGCCTTCACTGATCCAGCAGCAGTTGAAAGGAAAACGTCAAGCATTGCAGCACTAAGACTCAAAGCGAAAGAACATTCAGCACAAATCCCTCAATTAAACCTCATCTCCAGTCTTACAAACACTAACAAAGAACTTTGTTAGGAGCTCTCCCACAGACTACAGCCATGGAGGGGAAAGTGAATGCCTTCTCCAATAAGTAGCTCTCATTAGAGAGACACATTTAAAAAAAGAAAACACACACACACAGAGCTGTATTTCCTGCAGCTTTAGTAATAGACTGAAAGGAAATAAACCTGCTAAACATTGTTTTCCTTAATTACAACACAAGATCAGGTAGTGAATTGGCTTGTATCATTTCTTGCACTGCAGAAACAGAAGCAGGAACTATCTCACCTTTGTAAACCAGACTAACATATCTGAAGCTTTGAAATCACCGAATTCACCAGAAGCTAGTCCAAAGGCTCCAAATTCTTTGTAGGTATAACCACATTTCTAAGCAATTCTTAACTTCTCAGGAGGAACTCTTACATGCAGTACTTGAGAATCAGTACACAGTTATTAACTTGGAGACCATGCTTCATGTTGAAATGCAAATGCCAGTGAAATATCGCATTCTAGACAGACTTAGCAGGAATGAGATAGGGACTATTTTCAGTATGGGCTTTTGATTCAGAATAGTTTGTGTAAAGAGTACTTTGTTTCAATTTTTTTTTTAAGTTTGCTTTATGTTCAGAGTGGCAATGTCTTAACAAAGAAAGTTTAACCTCTGTACATGAACTGTATCCTGTGAAAGTAGGCTAGCAGTGTGTAGTAAATGGTGTGCAGTTCTCTTTGTATGTATATACATGTCAATCAGTAGTTTATAGCTGTAAATATGAGGTTGCTGAATACTTTTAGCAAGATTTCTGGCACACCTTACCAGACCAGTAAGTTAACAGATTACTTGTATATTTTGAGACATTTCATGCCTTGAGTAGTTTCAGAATTTAAATGAATACACAATGTGAAGTGTTAAATTCTTCCTTGTTCCAGTGTTGAAATGAGTGAAAACAGAGGCCTTACTGAGCAGGAGTCTACAGTCCATCACAATCCTGGACTCCACGACAGGTTGTTTTAACATCTTTGCTGAATTTCCCCATCCAGGACATGGAACTGAGAATAACTTCACAAGTGTGATGCTTTATGTAAAGTGAGGATATGCAGTATCCTCCTGGTGCTTTAGTGAAAAGTGAGGATAGGTCATTGTATGCTCCTTTTGCAGCTCACTTGCCTACCTCACAGGGCTGTTGTGAGGACTCATTAAAGAAACAGACACTGTGCAAATGGCAGAGTTTTACAAGTGCTAATTTTTGTTTCATAGCAACAAAAGAAAGGGCAACAGTTGGCTGCACATGGAGATCACCTTTCCCATACCTGTAGCAGAGGTCCAAGCAAACTCTGTTCCTGGTTGATGGGACAGCATGGAACTCCTCCACTGATGTTGCCTCTTTTCTCAACTTTCCTCAAACACCTTTACACTGAAAAGATTTTGTGTATTTTAGAACTTCTTTTCCAAGGCAGCTCTGGGCCTACTGTTAAGACTACAGAGTTGCATTGTCAGCTAGAGTTTGAGGTGCAGAGCTCCAGCTACATTGCTGCTGCTTCTGGAGACTGCACCGAGCTTGTACTTAGCTCCAAGACANTTCCTGGTTGATTGGACAGCATGGAACTCCTCCACTGATGTTGCCTCTTTTCTCAACTTTCCTCAAACACCTTTACACTGAAAAGATTTTGTGTATTTTAGAACTTCTTTTCCAAGGCAGCTCTGGGCCTACTGTTAAGACTACAGAGTTGCATTGTCAGCTAGAGTTTGAGGTGCAGAGCTCCAGCTACATTGCTGCTGCTTCTGGAGACTGCACCGAGCTTGTACTTAGCTCCAAGACAGAGAAGGAAGTTTGCTGAGCCGAAGACAAATACTCATCACTTTCCACAAGACTGGAAGTATTTCTAACTTGGTTCATAGACCTCATTGGTAGCACAGGTAGGAGAAGGTGGTGTTTCAGCTGTTAGGAAAAGCCAGGTCCCTACCTGAGTTACAGCAGGGCTGCACTGTGTGTCAAGCAGCAGGAGACTGGGGAAGTGAAGTAAGCAGGACCTCTCACACAAAGTTTGAGTGCATTTCCTCCACAGCAGCTATTTGCTTCCACCAGTCCACTCTCATGGCCCAGGCTGCCAACTGGCAGCACAACACGGTATCCAGTCAAGTGTTGAGTTTGTTCCAAATAAACCTTTTAAGTAGGTTAACGGCTTGAAAACTGTCTTTACACAACTCCTGTTCTGTACAAGCTTCTGTGGCATCTTTCCTTGCCACCAATGTCTCTCTCTTGCAATGCAGAGAGGTTCTACAGGAAAGGAGACACACTGTTTCATTTAAAGTAGCAGAAATTGTCCTGTATTTACCATGAGCCATTAAGAAAATAACTCTACAAGAATAATAAAACCAGGGTATTTTTGCCAAATTATATTCCTAGATAAGTTCACCAGAAGCAGCATGTGAAAAATAAGAGCTCAAGGCTGATGTAATACATTGTATGAAAATAGTAGGTCCTGTATTATCACCAAAATCCTCATCACTGACCAGAGGGCCACAGATACCTCACTCAGGTATGGTGGAATCAAATTCACAAGCTAAATTTCAACAGTTACATCAGAGATAACATTTATCTATCAACAAAGTTTTTCCAATAGCTATGTTAGAAATAATTTCAGGGACATCAACTAAACACATAGAGGCAAGTAACTTCACTCATGCGCATGACAGCTCCTGTCAGAACTGGAAGCTGCTACCTCCACCCAGCACACACAGCCACTTCAGCACCACCATGGGAACTGCAGGGTTGGACACCAGGGTTGGCTCATAAAGCCTTGCCAGTTTGGGTGTTGCTCTGTCCCAATTTTCCTAACAAGAAGGCACACTTCTCCAAGACATCCTTCTCTCCTACTGAGATCACAGCCAAGCACCTGCTGGGTACCTGTCCCCTGCCAGCTGTGAACTCTTCCCAATGTCACACTGAAGCCAGAACTGTCTTCTTCAGTGTACACTTCTGCATGGCTCTGCAGCTTCAAGCTACTGTGCCCAATCTGACACATGGCAGAATTGCAAAGGTAAAGTACATTGCTTGTTCTGTTCCTGGTTAAGGAGTTGTCATCCCTGTGCCATCTGGGCAGAGCCAGTGTCTACAATCATCAGCAGTTCCCAACAGGTACAGGTAGAGAACACAGCTTCCTGATGTCTCATCTGGGTTTACTTTGAAATGAAGAGAGGGTTTTTTTAAGGTTAATTCATTTTTTCTTCTTTAACAAGACCTTCCAAGAAATTTCCATTCTTCCATGTGGCTTGAAATCCAGCTGTGAGAGCTAATGGTATTATGAAAATAAATATGCAGGGCAACACTTGAAATCAGCCTAGGAACCACAGAGTGCTCATAACCAAAACTCAGAAAGTTTTACACATTACCTATTACTACCTAACAATGAAATGTCACACCAAGGGAAGAAGGTTTATTTATTCAGTCTGTTTAAGTTTTAAATAAAGAGGCTTAATTACCAGCTTTTATGGATCTAGTACTAAAATTAATTTTTAAAAATGTTGGGAAGCAATTAACTGAAAAACCTCCAGCCTAGTTTCATAGCTGCACATGGAGTCAACACCTTTGCTATTAATCATGCAGGGACATTTGCTTTCCTAGTTTTTCTCAGGGTAGCAGCCTCCCATATCCTAAACAAGATAGCCACTTAACAGCATGTGTCTCACACTGAACATTGCAATTATTTGGTGATATTTTATCTTGCCTTGTGCACTAAATTCTTTAAACCTAATTTAGGCAAAGTCTGCAATGACCTGGATTGAGACTGCAGGATTTGTCCCTATGCCTCTCTTCTGAATAGAGAAGGGTTGCAGTCTAAATCTTCTCTGGGTGACATTAATATTGTTTCCTGGCACAGATTCCAATTTCAGGCCAGCAGGCCTGAAGCTCTGGTTGTTTATTGGATTTATCTGATTTTCTTGAAAGCAAAAATACGTGGGAGGATTTCCAAAGCCACAGGGAAATCTCACTCCAACCACCTTTTACAAATACTGAGGAAAAACCTTATCTTCAAATTAAAACCTCTTGACTTTGCCCTCCACATCACAATTTTTTGAGGTGTCTTCCTGGAAGATCATGCAAGCATATTAGTATCTCGTCAGGAAACATTGGTAAGCATTTCTGTTGGAAGACTCACATTTGGCTAAACTGTCAAATCTTTTCAGCTTGTTCTCTGGTCCAAGTTCAATTCTGGTACCATAGGATGTTGGATAAATTTCCGTATTTCCAGTGACATAATATCATCAGAACCTTGCCTACAAAGAGTGAGTGATTTTGTTGGGGGAAAGAAAAGGAGAATAATAGGCCAGGTGTTTGAAGAAAAGACAAAGAAACAAGCACAGTAGGGTGTTCTGACTCACAAATCTGTATTGAGAAAGAAGTATTCACGAAGAAAATTAATTTAAGAAGTATGTAGTTCAGGTTTTGAGCCTATAAGTTCCTTTCAAAAACAGATTAGTGATTAAAAACTTTTTTAGTCTAGCAATCTCTTAAACAATTAGCACAGTAATTGGAAAGGGACTACAAATTCAAATCTAAATGAACATAAAAGACTTTCCCCATAGAGCTTCGCCTTGGTTTTGTGGGTAACTGGCATGCACCTGCCTTTACCATCAGTGGGACTGAAGTACTGAAGAAGTGCTCTGAATAGGGATACAAATGCCCCAAAGAGTAATGCCATACAAATTACTTAATTCATGTAAAGTAGAAGTAATTGTATTGATTATGAATGTGTGAGTGACTCCTTTATTTCACGTTACATGAGATGTAAGCCACCAGCTTTCAATAGGGTCCTTGCTGCAAATTTGCCAACCATAGTGTGGGATGTTACATTTTTCCATATTCTGAGCAATAAATCCAATGCACTGCCATTTGAAAACAGAGATCTGTTGACTTTAAGCTAAACCAGGTAAATCAGAATTTCTCTCCTCCAGCTAGGTAGTAATTTTGCTCTGCTTGTTCATACTCTGAAACATGTCTGAAATCAAAGAAAAAGGAACATAACAGAGAAGCATCCCAAATCTTAAGGTGTTTTTCCTTGAAGAAGAACTTTTTTTTTTCCCTTTTTGCTATTATTGTCATAAAACACTATGAATCACCAGATAAAGCCCATACTGCCAAAAGGAAAGAAAAAGAAAGAAGGGACAGAGGGACAAACTGTGCAGAGTGTGTCTCTCGCAACATCATTACCTAACAGCAAATGTCTGACATGGCTTCCCAGGAAGCTGTATGAAGAACACATGTAGGAAGAAGCCTGTGCTAACACACATCCACCTGTACTCACTTCAGCTGCACTGCCACCCAAAAGGCATAAAAGGCAGTTAAGGACAGGGAACTTCTGCAGACCTTACAGTCAAGTAGTTCTATATATTGCCTCTTAAGAAATCAAGCTAGTGGGTTGTGTCACAGTCCCTGATTTTGGACCCTTTCTGCCCCATCCAGGCCTGAGAACAGGGCTGTCCTTTCTGCAGGTGGAGAAGCCACCTGAGCACAAGGCTGCTCAGGCATGACTTCACAGCAGCAGCTCTGCCAGCTGCTTGTCTTCTCCTCAGCCCCTGGTCACACTGCCCTCACCAAAAAACATACTGAGTTTACAAAAAAATGTGAGGAAAACCTGGAAAGAACATCATATTCTCTATTGACTTCATTTGTTAGCTGCAGCAATGTTTCTTATATTTCAGCTGGAGAATTCCTCTGTACTGGCTGATGAGAAGTCACTGGAAGATTGGGATGAGCTTGCAAAGTCACACTGGTTGAATAACAAAACTTTTACTCTAAAAATATATTTGAATGGAGGATTGTTGGTTTGGTTTGATTGGGTTGCTGGTTGGATTAATTTATTTTATAAAAACTACCTTATCAGAAATGACTTGCAGAAAAACTAGGACAAAATACCTGATGTTACAGATAAAAACTTCAGCCATTGGTGTGAGCAGCATAGTGACATTATTGTGAACTAAAGCAGAAGCAGACAAGACAGCTTGAATTACAGTTTCATCTGGTTCAAAAGGGTTGCTAGTGAAATGTATTTAGGGGATCTGCTAAAGAAAAGAATACATTGCATTTTGTAAGTACCCAGTCACAGCTAGAGATTTTGACAAAAGTTGACTTTCACACGCAATTAAACACAATAATTTCAGTTTTCTAGTTCCGTAGAAGCTGATCCACAGACTGTCCTATCTCCAGGGTTATTTTGTACTGATAAAAAATCATGGGATTAATGTTTGTGAAAGAAGACAAGAAAGGACAGCATTATTATAGCCTTATTTTCTATATATCCCAAAGTGAATATAGGAAGAGAAGTGAAGCAGGCTGAAATGTTAATGTATGAGAAAAGCCTGGAGACATTCTCATCAGTAAGTTATCAGAACATCTCAGTCTTACCTCTGTTTGTGCTCTCTCAAACTGAACTAGTAGAGAAGTTGCTGACAGCAGCAATAAAGTTTTCAGGTGATGTTTGGCATTGTGTACATTCAGCTTCTTTGTACAGAGCTGAGCAAAGAGAAGGCAAAGCAGCGAGGGGGTTATGTTTGGAGAACACAGGAGCAAATTGGAGAGATTCTTACTTGCTTCCCAGCTCAACAGCAGGGTTCCTGCTTTGGAACAGTGGTGAGCTCTGAGTTCAGCCCTGGCTGTAAAACAAATAATCTTCCCCAAGCAGGGTGGATGGCAAGTACTGAGGACTGCCAAGATACAGCCTGGAAGAAAAGAAAAAAAAAAAAAAGCACCAAGCATTACTAGAACATTCACAAAATTCTCAGTTTAAAAAGAACCCAATCTGCATTTCAATTTCTCATCCTGAGTCTAAGAGAAGGGAGGAGAGAACTTAATTTATTATTTCCAGCATGGCCATTACTATTGACTCTCAGAGAATTCTACCTTATGAAGGTGCCATTTCAAATATTCTCAAGAATACCTGTTCTTAAGACGAAAATGCATGGCGATGCTGCAGTCAAATATTTGAAATTATCCACAGTCTTAACACTAAAGCAATTTTGCTTGTGGAAGAGCACTTTGATTGGAGAAATAAAAAGGAGGGAAGGCCATTCAAAAACCCCAGTCTGTTTCTTAGACATGTGTGTCTAGGGAAAACATACCTGACAATGAAAGAAACTTTGATCATTGTAGCAAATCTAAAAGCACCCTCAAAATCCCCATTGTTACTATTTAAAAAGTAGTTATTCACACCCTGCTTTTGACTAGGCAGTCTCTGTTCACTGTTACGTCTTCCTGGCATCCACACCAGTGCTTCTTACAGAACATTCCTGTCAATTAGGAATGGCCTAAAAGGAAGATCTACTTCTGACTGAAAAACAAACAAATAAACAAGAAGAAAAAGAAAGCACCTGGCTCCATGCATACAAGGCAACAAAGGCCTCAGCCCTTGTGGAATGAGATCTATAGATCACCTGAATTAGAGCTAAACCAGCTCAGTAGGATCTAACCATGCTGAACTAAGACTTTCTGGTCCCGTGGATGTACACTGTGAACAACACAGGACTTAGAGATGTTAATAATTACTGTCACATTTTTAGTAGCCAGAAAGCTGGAGTTTTAATTGCCATTTTCCCCAGAATTTAGAAATTACTTTTTAGTGTAAATATCTTTTTCCGCTGGAACTGACCTTGTGCCAGGAAGCTAAACCATGTTAGATACCCCAGAATGTTACCTTTCACTTCCAGAGCTTGCCAGTGTTACTCTGATGGTCTGGCTTTTTTAGGTTTGTTTAAGTCCATTATTAATCAGTTAATATGCCTTCCAAAACACATTTTTTAAAGTTATTTTCATAAACACAACTCAACTGAAATCATGGCTTCATGATAGTAATAAAACAAACCTACAAAATTGTAGTCTTAGATAATTCCTGCACTATCTACAGGGGAGAACAATGGGGGTTGTAATGTCAGAATATTGTTGTTGTCTCCCTTTAAAATTTAGGTGTTACACACTTTGCAGTTTGGCAGCCATACATCAAAACAGACACAAAATGCTCTGTTCTCTGCTACTATTTCAATATGGAAAGGTCTCATACACAATGCAACAGATTCACAGCAGGTCTTTAGAAAATATTGTACCTTCAGTACCTCTGAGTAAACAGGCAACTTTAGAAGGAGAGAAATGAATACAACAAGCAATCCAAACAAATTTTAAAATAATTTCACGAATGGTTTCCCTTTCAGAAGGATAAAAAACTCTGTCTACTCTCTAAAACACTCAACTGATAGCTTACTTATTAGACAAAAATTAGTGTCCATTCAACCATGAAAAAGACAAGCCATTATATGCTATAAGGGAGATCAAACTGACATCAGCTACTGTACATCTTGACACTTACTACATAATCAAAGTAAACTTTGCTATATGTGTCTGATCTAATGTACCTGTCAGTTATCACTGTCTCTGCTCAGATGAGTTCGTGTGTCACCTATATATGTGGGACAAAACAAATAAATAAATTGCAGTGTTATCTCTTCAAGCTGCTCACACAGTAAGGGGAAAGTACTTAGTATTCCGTAATGGAGTTAGGAGTAATTTACTGAGAGATAATTTCTTTTGGACCTAAAATCTCCTACCTCCTGTAGAGCAGACAAATAGAACTATCTTACAGGAAATGGGGCATGATAATACTGCTCTTTAAATAGAACTAACAAAATGGAAATACAATAGGCATTACAAAATATATAGCTAACAGTTACCAAAACCTTTGATGTTTTTATAGCTATTACTGCAAGAGATTGTATTAGCTGCTCCAGCCCATTTTAATATAAGGAAAGTTTACCACGTGTTTTTTGAAACACTTTAAAAAAGTTAAACCTGTGAAGTAGTACTCTCAGGTATTTGGGGAAACTGAGCATGAGGAGAGAAAGACACTTGATTGATGAAATAACAAAGGTTTGGCAATCAGCTCCTCTAACAGATAAGAAAAGTCTTACAGGATAAGGGCCTTATAGGCCTCTGATCACTTCTGTTCATTTCTGCCAATATTGCTCACCAAGAAGAACTCTGGAAAAGGTTTGCTAACAGGATAATAAAAAACAAGTTGCATAACTTAGAAAGTAAGTTGTTGAGCTGGTGTAACACAGCCTGGGTTTTTTGGTGGGGGCAGGGGAAGCCACAGAGGCAGCTTCTGAGAGAAGCTGCTCGAAGCTTCTACTACATCCAGCAGACCCAATCTCTGATGGCTCTGAAGATGGACATGCTGCTGGCTCAATTAGAGACACAGGTCATGCCTCTGTGATGACAAATTTAAGAAAGGGAAAAAAGTCACACACAGCTCTTCCAAGAGGTAGGGAGGTGCCACAGCTGGGACTTATCCTGTGGCATGGTGAGCAATTCCCTGATACGGAGCCGAAACGAAATGAACCTTTCAGTGCTGCAAAACCCTGTAAGAACTATTCAATTGATAGAACTTGAGACAAAAGAAGCTATGGGCAACAATTTTCTGCTGAGTCAGAGGAAAGAATAAGGTGAGGACACATGAGGAGAACAACATAGTGACACTGAAGTCAGTGAAAGGAAGCAGGGGGAGGAGTTGCTCAAAACGTTGGAGCTGAGATTCTGCAAGCTGTGGTGAGGGCTATAATACAACAAACCTGTAAAAATACAGGTAAAATACCCTGTAATTTATGAAGTGCATGGGGGGATACAGAGATCCACTCGCAGCCCATGAGAAAAGGTGCTCATGCTGCAGCAAGTGGATACTGAAAAACTGTAATCTGGTGGGTTCCAGGGATACAGAGCCCTTGCTTCCAAACTAGAGCAGCTTATCCTGAAAAAACTACACCCAGTGAACTAAAATGACCCATGCCATGGCAGTTTTGGGAGGACTGTTTGCCCACAGGAGGAACTCATGTTACAGTAGGTCGGGCAGAAATTCTACTCATGAAAATTAGAACCATGCTAGAAAATTCCACAGAGAAATGTGTCCCGTGGGAAGGACCTCACAGCATAGAAGAGACTCCTCTCCCAGAGTGAGCTGAAGAAAGATCCTGAGTGAAAAACTGACCAAAACTCCCACACCCTGTCTCCCTGTGCTGTCAGTGGGAAAGGAGGGTCTAGAGGGGGGAAAAAGGTGTTAAAAGATTTATTTTAGTTCTCAATATCCTCTTTTAATTCTGTTAATAAATGTTTTCTTTATACCTTTTAAGTTTAAGCTTGTTTTGCTTTTAGTGTTTTCTCCTAATTGTTAACTCAAGAGCCCTTCAGTTCTTCTTTCCCCCTCCTCTGCTCAACTATTGCAAAGGAGAATGAGTGAATGGTTTTTTGGTGGGTGCCTGGCTTTTAGCAAGTGTCAAACCATGACAGTTGTATAACCAACTGTCACATCATACTTGTGTGGGTTTTGGGTTCAGATTGCTCCAGGGTACACGTGAACACTGCATGACCATAAAGGTGATTGACTAGAAGTATGCATCAACTGCAACACCTGCAGTGGCAGGCAGTCAGTGCATACTGTGGTCTTGTCACAAGAATGTAAATAGGTGAGAACTTAGTGTCTGAATACAACATAAAATGGCCTAGATTTTTGCAATACATTTTTCTCTTAAGAACCAAGAGGGTCCATGTCTCATTCCTACAAGCTTCAACAGTGGTGAACATGGTCTATAGCTATTATAGCCCTGAAGGTTTAATCATCCAGAACTAAACTTCCTGTGCATGGAGCAGGGTGCAGAGGCTGGGACACTCATCTAGGATTTGAAAGACTAATTCTACTTCTGACTCTGCTTCTGCACCTCCATGTGTCTTAGGCAAGACACTTCTCCATTTGCCATGCTTTTCCCTGTCTGCCCAGTGTCCTCAGGGAAAGGAGCACCACTCACCTTGCTGCTTTGCAGAGCACAAAGAAGTGCCAAACACGACCCTCCAGCACAGCCCCAAATGGAGTAACCAAGGTCTTACTGGACAAATAAATTTGTCAAGTTGATTTTTCAGGGTTATTTGTCCTTTTTTCTGCTTTATACACATACATTCCTATCATTCCCCCTTAACTGCATATCTTTACCAAAATAACCTTGGTTCTGTCCCCTCTTGGCTTTTTTGTTTTGTCTTGGGCCTGGTGATACCTCTCTAAAATGAAAAGATAAAATTATCCAGGAATAAAATTGTTCCTATAACAGAAAATGAAATGACTGCGGCTACCCAAACCTAGCTTTGCTCTGCATCCTAAGGTCAAGTTGAATCTCCAACCACCATGAATGCTGCTTTATAACAAAATTTTCAGGGCATTCTGTGCTGAGCTTTTTTCCAGAGAATCTCTTTTGTTCATTTGGCTGGTGTCATTTCCCTCTCAGGGAACTTTTTCAGTACAACAAAATATTTATCAATGCTGAATGCTCTGTGAAGTAGAAGTGGGAAGATTCTCTTCAGTGGAAGATATTCAAAATATTTCACTTTCCAAGTAGCTCTGTGAATACAGGGAAGAAATGCATAACTTAAGCACAAGGAGTTACTGACCCAGAAGTGATCAGCATTAGTGTAAAGCTTTCAGACCCTTTTTCATCTTATTGATTCTAAGCAGAATAAATCCGTAAATGACAATAGGGCTCAATTTAAATTACCTACAGCAAGTGCTGCTTTTCAGCTCTCATCAGACAATCATGCTGTTCAATCAGCTCCATTTTGTATGTACAAAGCAAATTAATGTGTATAAAACAGTCGTAACTCAGGCCAGGTTTCAACAAAAGAATCTTTTATGTAGCACACAACTGCCTTTTATCGACATGCTTTTAATTGAACTTATAATGCTATATCCGTATTCCACTTAATTATAGCAGAAAATTCATATATCTTTAAAAATACTGACCATACTATTTCCTTTGTAAAGTTCCCAGAAACTTTAGCAGGGTAGGGAATTATATTCTCAGTTAAGCTCAGACTTGTTTAGAAACACTGAAAGGGCACACGAAGGCAATCTTGAGCCTATGGCAGCCAAACAATGTCTCAAGGACAATTACACTGGTGCATGAAATCAGCAAGGCCAGATCCTCAGTCCTTGAATCCAGTCTGTAAATGTGCCTCCCAAAGCCAGGGAGAGACATTGCACATGAAGCATTGATAAAGAAGCCTACAGTCTGCAAGAATTCTTTCTTTAGTAATATGTTTCTGTTTCAAAAGCATCTTTTGTGTGTCTCACTTGCTTTACTTGTGTTCCTGAGTTTACCAGAGAACAGGCAGAGAGAATACGACTTCTTTAAAGGGAGAATTCCTGGGACAACAGAAGCAGCAATGGCCGGAAACAGAATTCAAGATGGATTCTGGAAAATACTTCTGGGTCAATCCAAGACATTTGGCCTGTGGAATTATTTCTGAGAGGGCAGTAGTGACAGTGGTGGGGCACTTGTCTCTGCCTTTTCAAGCAGGATGGCTTACAGAGAGCTAGTGGGGAATTCTACAGAGATGAAGGAGGACAGAGCACAGGCCTTTTATTTCCATTTCAACATCACCAAATCCAGACCTTGTTGTGCATAGGAAAAATCCTACTGTCAACTTCCACAACCTTTGTAATAAAGCCTCAAGCTAAGACAACAGCACACATTCTTCTTTAAGAACCATGCATGCCATACCATGGTTACCAGCAGCAAAGAGCAAATAAACCCAAGGCTAAAATCAACTTAACTGTTGACATTGATTTTAACATGGGTAGAACTCTACCTCAAGGATGTATATTGCAATTACTCAGTTTTATTGCCAAGCTCTTCTGACAGGTCCGGTCTGCATTGACCCTACACATGGGACACCCATTTAACATTTTGCTTTGAACATTTTTCTATTAAGCAGTCACCCAAAACACAGATCAAGGTGGAAGACACGAGTGCAGCCACTCTTAGGTGCACATAGATGCAAGTAGCTAGGAACACCTCGCAGAAAGGCAAGTTCTTCAGAAGAGCACAAATACTCCTTCCTGATCAATGCATAGAAAAGAAACCTGTAATGTAAATTATTCGGTACACTTCTCACCACACAAACACACTTGCCTGGCACTCAGATGAGCAGGTGGAGCATGACAGCCAGTGCTCCCACTCACGGCAACAGCACTCTACAGGAGTGACCTTCTCTTCCTCTTTCTTTACATCTCCTTTCTTGAGGAATTTGCCAGGCACTGCAATTAAAAGTCTGTGAGCACTAGTGGAGTTAAAGTAAATAGATGTTTAATCTCTCTGGGGAAATATTTAAGAAGTGTACCCAGATGTATTTACTGAAGATTTCACTAATTCAAATAAATCAAGTTAAAATTACAGACTAGACTGGCTATTGTCAGTTTTCTGAAAACCTTTCAATTCAAAAAAGCAAATGGAAATGGTAAGTTCATTTGTCCTTAGCTTTTTGACTGGGAGCAGAGCTGACATTGATGTGGTGAAAGACATTAGTATTTAACTACTTGAAGAAATTCACATTACCACAGTGTCCTTTTAAATTGCTCTACTTATGTTCGCCACATAAGTTGCTAATAGCAACTAAAAAACCAAAAAACCACCCCTTATATTACAGTCTTGAACATAGCAAAGGTTTATTGTACTAAATTCTTTGGAGCTTTCTTCACTCAATATTTGAAATAGAATTAAAAGGCTATCCCTGAAAAGAATTATTTTTTCTAAAGTGTATATATCACTCACTGTAAAAACAGACTTTATAAACTAATGCAGCTGACAAGTAAACTCCAACTTTTATATCATAAAGTAAAACAAGTCCTTGTGAGAATATTGACTTGCCCCTTAAACTTGACTCTCCAGCTTTTAAGCTAAATAAAAGCATACTGGTGAGATCCTTATATTGAAGTGATTTTGATTTCTCTGAAGCATTTTGATTTCTCTGTTTGCCCTCCAACACTTTTTTAATTTGCATATCACTCTTCCAAATTTATAGTACCATAAAGTTTTAGAGGAGCAGAGTTTAGACAGTATATATTTAAAGTTGAAGCAAACATTTTATCAGGGATATATCAAACCCTTTGCAAGAATCTGCCTTAAATATTTAAGGAATGTCTCATTCCTTAAATATTTAAATATTTAATATTTAAGGAATGTCTCATTCCTAGAGAAACTATTCTCTAGGAGTAAGTGAGGCTACCTGATGTTAAAAACAAAATAATTTTTACATGTGTTTTAAATGTGCTTTACTAAACAAAAAATGTGTCTAACATCCAGATTTGGTTGGCTGAGGTTTTCATCAGGTAAACACAACAGTCTATTGAAATAGCAAACAAAATCCTTGTCCCTGAAAACATTCAGCATTAACAACACAGAGCAACAACATGGCACAAATTTAAAAAAAAAAAATGCCAGTAGATTCTCATTTACCAAACTTTTGCACAAGAGGATCAAATTACAACTCAAATGAAGAAAACAAGTCCAATCTGGTAGTAGTGTAGTATTAAAGAAGCAAAATTATTAAGTCAGGGAGAATGTCAGAAGGTCCTGCTTTCCTTTCCACATGCATCAGAATCCAAGTTAGCTCAGAGCGTTGTGTTTTCCTCTCTAAGAACTGGGCAGTAAACATGTCTTTGTCCTACAGGAATGAAGACAGGATCAACTTGCTTTGGTACAGAAGCAGCTTTGCTGCTCTATGCATACTTAGATACAATCATCTAACCTGTTTAAGTAACCCAAGATAAACAAAAGCTTCAGAGAATGGAATTCTTTCACCGACATCATTATGAAATGTCTCTCACTGGCAATTTATATCTAAAAATATAACTGGTCTCTCAATTTCCCTTTATAAAGTTTGCAGCTTAGTGCCTTGCATCAGCACAGGGCCCCATATTCCTTTGGGCTCCATTATCAATAATAATCTTTATGGTATTTTGGTCAGGGGGACACAGCTCATTAACTAACCAGGAGGAAGGAACAAGACGAGAGTGATAAGAGGAACCTCAATGGCAGAAAATTGTTCACATCACATGCATCCAGCAAGTGAGTTTATCAGTTTGGGAGGAAGATACACTTTCCCCATCAGTGCCAGAACACTTCACTAAAGAAATGTAATTAAGTGTTCCTTCAGGAATGGGCTGAAATACTGTTGAAGTGGGGCTTTTAGGCCTCACTTTAAAGTGAGACTTCAAATTCTATCTTGTGGAGTTAATGAGGGACCAAAACTCTTTTTTCTCTTACACAAACACTTTTACCTAGACCACCTCCAAAAATATTTTTTAAAAAAT
>WEIU01007564.1:36432-66524 GCA_013389925.1 Aegithalos caudatus
TTTTTTTTTTAATTTTGTTCTTTTTGGTAGTAGGACTGAAAAAGGTTTTGCTGCAACATTCTTTTCTTGTAGAAGTTTGCTTTGCTGCTTGGTAACTGCAAGGCTTATTTAATTAAAAAAGACAAACTCCCACACAGTTTTGAGTCATCTTAGGGTCGGTTAACAATCACAGGTATTTAACAAAGAGAATGTTTAAAAGAAAGAAGAGGGAGTTTTAGTCCATAGTAAACATGAGAAGAAGTGTGTGTGGAATAGGGGGTTGATGTAGGGTTTTTTCTTTCCCATTTGCTTTGACAACAGACCTTGCTACCTGTTCTGCCTAATATGCACTACCTTGCAACTGATGGCATTTTTGGAGTAATAAATGCAACCAGTTCTAATGCAAAACAAGGCCTGTGGGTGTTGATAAAGGGAAAGTTCTGATTTTTAGTACATCTGCTACATAGAACTTATGATGTTATATATGGTTTAGGGATTTGTTTGTTTGGGCTTTGTTTTGGGCTTTTTGTTTGTGTTCAAACCTCTCTACCGAGCTTTGCAAGTGACCTTAAACTGAGGTTGCCTATTGTTGAAGTGAGGTAACTCAGCCACAGGCAGTTTCATAGGTGATACTGCCTACTAGTATGCAATCTATCCCTGATCTAAGACTTGAACTGCAATGACCAGCACTCCCTCTTGGCCACACACAAAATTATGTGAACAGCACAATGGAAAACAGATTTTTAATCTTTATTTGAACAGATGTAAATAGAAACTTTTTTCCTTCCCCTCACACACTTGTTAAACATAATATTTTAAGTGGTACTGGATAGGAACTATGGTATCTTGTTTGCTGAACCTGGGCTTTGTAATATTTATGAGAAAACATATATTAACAGTAATTTCTCAGAAGGATGTTGTGTGGTGTTTAAATTGCTCTCTTTTAAAAACCATGTAAAGGGAGAGGTTTATAACGGCAAACCTACTGAACTGAATTCTGTCTTGTGTCAGACTTGTTTTCTCAGTTTTTCCTGCCATTTGAAAGTTGTGACAAAAAGGCGCTCAAGGAGCTCAAACTACATTTTCAAAAAGGCTGAAAAACAGGTGATATAGGAGAGGTGGATCAGGATTATAGAAAATATACTTCAGGACGGTCTGATCTGTATTTAGGAAAGTAACCCAAATATAAGCAAGTTTTGACTATAGGATGGATCTTTTTTCCCTATTGGAGTCAGTGCAGTAGTGTTGCTTCCTGTGCTTCTTTGCCATGAAGGGGAATTATCTTTGATATGCTGTCATAATTTTAGCAATGCTTTCCTCTGTTGTAGCTGCAGTATTGGATGAGGAACATGAGATGTCCTTCTCCTCAGCACATCCTACTCTAAGGCTAAGTGGTGGTGATGTGTCCCTTTGGTCTGGAAAAAGGAGCAGGTTCAAATTCAAAGTTCAATTTATTGTCATTGAATTGAACTTTGGGAAGACTTACTATTCTTTTGTGGAGACACCTTTGTCTTGGATACTGACCTAATAACTTAAAAAACCAAAAATAAAAATAAAAAATTCCCAAAGTAACAACAAATATCAGGGAAAAAAAGAATAACAGCAACCCATAGAACTAGATGAGGTGTCTTACCTCATGGCCTCCTTTTACCTCTTTTGATATTGTATCAAGGAGGTAAAAGGTAAAATGCAGGAGACTGGAGCAATGGACTGCACTTTTCATGCAGCAAGATGAGGTATGTAATCTGAACACTAATATTGAGGATTATATATAGTCAGGGACCATGTACTTCAGATAAGAGTAATCAAGTAGTAGGGCATACAATTTAAAGCAATTAATTTCATGTTTTAGATGACAGAGCCAGCAAGAGAAGCCCAGAGCTTGTTGTTGGCTTGGTCATCAGGACTGTGCCAAGGAACACCAGTCACTTCAGTCAGAAAGCCAGTTTCACTGGTGTCCCAGCTAAAATGCCTCTATGCTATCACAAACAGCATGAGCATTAAAGAGCAGAAATGAGATGTGCCCACGCCTGCAGGGCTGAAACCTTATTGGTATAATTGAAACACTCTGGAATGGCTCCTGTGACTGGAGTGGTGAAATGAAAGGATACAGGATCTTTAGGAAGGACAGGCAGAGGTTGGCCCAAGAGGTCTGGATGATACTGAAGGATTGTATCCTCCAGGCTCAAGAAAAAATGCATCCCTGCAAAGGATAAATCAGTTAAGAATACCAGAAGGCCTGCATGTATGAGGAAGGAGATCCTGCACAAATTTAAACACAGATAGCTTAGAGTGTGGAACCAGTGGAAGGTAGCCTGGGAGGAATACAGAGAAACTATCCAAACAGCCAGGGATCTTTAGCAAAGCTAAAGTACTGACAGAAATAAATCTGGCCAAGGACATCCAAGGTACAAAAAAAAGCTACTTTAGTTACACCAAAAACAAAAGGAATACTAGGGAAAATAAAGTCCTCTCAGGAAGGACACAGATGTCCTGGTCACCAGGGCAAGGAGGAGGCTGAGGAAGTGATTTTTTTTTTTCCTTGATTTCCACCAGCAAGTGTTCAAGCTACAGCACCAAAGTTGCAGAAGATGAAAGCAGAGATTGGGAGAATTAAACACTGCTCACTGTAGAAGACATGGTTTGAGACCATCTAAGGAATCTGACGGCACATCTATCCATGAGACCAGATGGGATACATCCATAGGTCCTGAGAGCACTGGTTGTGGAAGTAACTTAAGCATTATCCATCATATTTGAGAAGTCATGGCAGTCTGGTAAAATCCTCATTGACTGGAAAAGAGAAAACAGAAATCTCACTTTTAGAAAGAGAAATAGGGAAGACCCAGGAAAATACAGGTCTCACCTCAGTGTCTGGCAAGATCATGAAGTAGATTCTCCTAGAAAGCATGATAAGAGCATGAGAAAAAAGGAGGTGATTGGTGGGAGCCAACATGGCTTCTCTAAGGGCAAAACAGGCCTGACAAATTTGGTGGCCTTCTATCATGGAATTATAGCAGTGGTGCATAAGGGAAGGGCAACAGATGTCATCTATCTGAACTTGTGCAAAGCTTTTGACACTTCCCCACATGCCATCCTTGTCTCTAAACTGGAGCAACATGGATTTGATGGACAGGTCACTCAGTGGATGAGGAATCGGCTGGAGGGTTGTACTCAGACTTGCGATCAACGGCTCAATGTCCGAATGAAAACAGTGACAAGTGGCATTCCTCAGATATATTGTGTGAGTCAACGTAGGCAGGCAGCCAGAACAACCCCAAAGCCACAGCCAAAATGCCAAGAGTAAATTTATTTCATTACCTCATGACCCAGAGGATCCTGGGGCAACACCCAAGTGGAGACACACAAGCAGAAGCAGATCCCTGTCAGGCTCAGTCCATCCCAGCACAGGGCGGGGCTGCTGTCTGCACCCATTTATTGAGGGTCCACACACACGTGGTTTATCTCCATGCTGTGATCCCCCTGTGCTTTTCATGAACTCTGAGCTCCAAGACAGGGAGCTCAAGCACATCTGTGAGGGTGCCTCCAACTCTCTGCAAACACCTATGTTACCTCTAGACAGAGATTCCACTTCTCAAAACACAGAGAGCATAGCAAGCAGTAGGCATAATGTATGGTTTATACATGAGGTTTCCCAAACTCTTATTCTCCAGGCCTCAACATTCCCAGCTGCAAGGTCACTTGAGTGAATCTACCATCCTCCTCTCAACTCTTCAGTTTTAACCCTTTCCTCAGAACAGATGGGTGCTGTTTAACATCTTTGTTGGTGACATGGACAGTGGGCCTGAGTGCACCCTCAGCACATTTGCTGACAACGCACAGCCGTGTGGTGCCATCAGGATGTTGGAGGAAGGGGATGGCACCCAGAGGGACCTAGACAGCCTTGAGAATGTGGGACTGCATGGACCTCATGAAGTTCAACAAGGCCAAGTGCAAGATCCTGCATCTGGGTCAGGGCAATTCCAAGCACAGGTATAGGCTGGGCAGAGAATGGATCAAGACTACCCCTGGGGAGAAAGACTTGGAGGGGTGTTTTTTGATGAAAAATTCAATACGACGAGGCAGTATGCAGTTACAGCCCAGAAGACCAACCACATCCTGGGTCTCACATCCTGTAACACAACAAAGAGTCATGTTCAGAGAGGGTGATTCTCCCCTCTGTTCTTTCAAATTTACTTATTTGTCAAAAAATACAGATAATGTTATTGTGACTATGGTTACCTGTGCATATGAAGAGTAAGATGCAAACCCCCCTTTTTTTTCTTGCAGGCACATTAAACATAGGAGGCTGGTATTAAGTGAACTAACATTTCCGGCTTCCAATGTCCGTGGAATTTTGTTTGTTTAGCTGGAGGAAATAGTCCAATAAGCTCACTTTGTCAGGGACAATTAATATTTTCCTGGTTTAATTCAGGCATAAAGCTCTGACGTCATATATTTGTGAGTGAGTCCTAGTACCAGCTACAAGATTATGGCTCAAGTCTGCTTTGTATAAGGAATGACTGGGGCAGTAAGAGAGCTGGGAATACACATTAAGAAAATCTCAGTGTGATGGCAAATATACCTGTAAAAGTTATGTGATTCCAGAACACCCAGGGTTTTCAGAAATCCATGAATTTAATACAATCTGTGCTCAGTCTGGTGATATAATGCAAGTTCTGCTCCTTGTTTAAAAACTGAACACCTTCTCTGGTGGCAGCAGCAAGATATTCCATGTCATTAGTGGTTTTGCTTTGCGACACTTATTTCGAGGTAGCTGAAATCTTTTGTATTTATTTTGTTAAACTTTTCCAGGCTCTTGAGAATTTAGTGCACAGTGAAAAATAACTTACCAATTCAAGTATATTAAGAACTTACTGAGTTAAGTTTTTATGCAGCTGTTTGTTTGGATTATGTTTTTATTACTCTCTAAGGGGTCTCTGGAAAATTCTTTTATTTTCAACTTAGTACTCAGATAATATTCCTCAGCAAATATTCACTTTATCCTGAGTGTTTTATACTGGAGTAATTTTTCATTTGCATGTTAATTTGCACACACATAGGTGGTCTTTTATAGCCTTATTTGTCAATGTTTGTGGGTATTTCTATGGCTGGTGTTGATGAACATTTGACTTCGGTAAGGTTACAAAATCAACAATTAGATAATGAAAAAATAATCCAACTAAGGATTTTAATATCTAATTTTGCTGCAGGATTTCACACACAAAAAAGTAGATGTTAATTTTTGAGTCAAAACCTGGTTTATATACTTTGGTAACAAGTTTAGACAGAGAAAAGATTTAGATGATCCTACAAGCCTATTACTGTTTTGGGATATTTATGTGTTGTTTTGGTATCTGGAAAGAGATAGAGCAGCAAGTGGACCTACAAGGGACACAACATATAACATTCTTGCACTTTATTTGAAACATTGATTTTTAGAATTTTTCAACCTTGTTTTTACAATTAAACATCCAGGCTGTTATAAATGTTATAAGTGTCTTTGGATTTGTGAAGAGCTAAGTGGTTTTGTTATAGTGAATACATTTCTACTGTTTGTTCCTATATCAATGACAATTCTTGTCTCAAGCAAAAGTGCTAGAAATAATTGGAAGGAGTACAAGACAAGGAGAAAATCTTTCTTTTCTTCTCCCCCTTATATGTTGCTAGAAGAAAGGCAACTTCATTTTCACTGTTATTTTTATGGCCTTGAGTTGTCTTGCTAAAACAGAAATATTTTCTTTAGAGGAAGCTTTGAAATAGGAGAAAGCTGCATGTACTGATTTCCTTAAACAGCTCCTCCTGGAATACTTCCACATAGATTCTATTCTATTTGTGCTTTTATATAAATGTGAACTTAGTGTACTGGGTATATCTCTATGTTATCTTCTTTTCCCAACATAATCCTGGTTAAATGGAGATAAGTGATAGTGATGGAGATAGTGATTTACTAAGAAAAATTTCAAAAAATTAATCCAGACATTATAAAATATATGTATCAGTATTGCTGAATAAAGTATAAATATTTTTAATTTCAGAGTAATTTGGATACATTCTTTGGGGAACAGTGAATTTTTTGTTAATCAAAGGAGGACAGCTTATTGTGACTAAGTGGTTTGAAACGGGTGGGATTGGTGCTTATGCAAAGGGGAGCATGCATGGGTATATGAAATCACACACTTTTTTGTTTTTAAACAAAAAAAAAAAACAAAAACCCTCCACAACAACTGAATTTATGAGATCAATATCTTAGTGTAAATGAGATGTTTGTTTATACCACTAACTTGATACAGAATTCTGTTAGCCGTACAATGAAATGCTTGTTGCCAAGAAGACAGTAATTAACTTCCACGTAGAATAAAATGCCTTTTATTTTCAATTTTTTTTTAATGAAAGATCATTTAAACAGTTCCTTTTTGAGTCATGTTAAATTTAAATAGAGATTTTACTTGTGATTTCATAGGTTTGTCAGGTGTGTGCTGTCCCCATGGGATCAAGATCTAGACAAGGCTGGCATTACAGCTGAGTCAATGAGACATCCCAAAGAGAACCAAAGCATAGGGTATTGTGGATGCAGCCACGAAATGAATCATAAAATATCTCACAGATAGAAAAGTTTATAGAACATTTAAATTTTCATGCTGTTTTAACATAATGAATGGTACTAAAAAGAGTTGAAAAGAGAATATCTATTTTGTAACCTGGATACAAGATCTATTACTTGAATTAAAGAGAATATCTTTCTAAACAAATTAATAAGGAAGTTCAGGGATGGTTGTTCCTGAAACCAAAGTTTGCTCTACCAGTGGACATGTACAGTCAACTTTATTCATGCTGAAATCCTTCAGGCTGTCATTGCTTCCAGCAGTGATCATGCAAGACTAACTCTTGTGGCCACCATATTCAATGTTAGTAAGGTTGAGAGAGCTTTGTCTTGCCAGCTGCAATCTGACCTTTTGATGAATGCTTTTTGGTTTTGTTTGTTTGTTCTGGGTGTTTTACTTAGGTTTTTTTCTCCCAAATAAATGGAATTTATTGCAATGCAATAGTAGGTCTTGAACTGCATCAGGAAAATAAAATACAGAAATACAGTTAATCACATATTTTCTCTTATTAAATATTAATAGAGCATTCAGAGTATTTATTAATAAATGTTTGGTTCTGAACACCATCTGTGGTCTTCAGAGAAATCTTTAATCTTTAATAACTGCAAATACTATAAAAACAGTGGGCAGGATATTTTCCTAACTGTTACGTGGTTTCAGGGTAACAGTTAACTCCTGGTGGGAACAAGTTTCTGGCTAGAAACCTCATAACCCATTGCCAATTACTCACCCTGAAGCTATTGATAAAATAAGAAAGTTACACCTTACAGTAAAGGGGAAAACTATTACTTTATTTGTATTTAATTTTATCCATATTTGTGAAAATAACCTAAAGTGGCTAACAACAACCCAATGAACTTCTGTGTTATGGATTATTAAATGTAATGTGCATGCTAGTCTGACATTGTCATTTTCTGTGTTGTCTCTGACTTAATCTGTTACAAGGCTAGGCCAAATCTTTTACTAAGAGATAAACTTCTACTGAATCATTCACATTTTCCACAAAAAAACCCAGAAGCTTCTTTTTTTTTTCCTACTCTGCTATAGTTCAGAAAACTACATGTGGCCTCTAAACTACACTTTCTGAAGAGGATTCAAGTTTCATCTAGCTCCTGCCAAGATTTTAGTATTATTCAATTTTAGGACAGGTATTGGGGTTGAAACTCCAGGGTTGCACCAAGGCATTTCTGAGTTTGAGGCCTGAACATTAAAATCATGTAAGCAGTTCTACAGCCCTGTAAAGCTTTGTGCTGATCAGCAGTGTCCTGTAAGTTATTAGAATTTTAAACTTATGTTTCCAAAAGGCATTTTTGTGCAGAATTTTGAAGTTTTTTGTATGCTAGGAAGAATTAAACATTCTGGCTAATAGTTTGGAATATTTGCTTTTATTGAATTTCATGTATCCTCTAATATATTTGGGAATAAAATACTGGATTAGGTGAATTTTTATTTAGCCAGTTTTGGTCCTGTGTCCTGGATGTTGCATTGCAGAAGTATACAAGATGCTGAAAACAATTGATTGCTTTTCAATTTTCTTCTTTCAGCAGAGTCCACTAGTCTAAAAGCTAGATTCAACAATAAATATATGCATGGATCATACACATTTATTTTTATAAATAGTCATGGTTTACCCACATCTTAATGGCTGTTGTTAAATTCGCTGATACATAGTACTCTCAAATTTCAAAACTTTATTATGAAAAAAAAAAATTAGAATAAAATGAGGGTTTAATGCACTGTTATGATTGCATAATCAATCCTTGCTCAGTCTTCTGAATGTTCAGTGACTAGTGAAGCATTTGAGAAGCTATCAGTTGGAAGTGTGAGCCTTTTCAGGCAGATGAGTCATGAGTGGCTCAATAATAGACAGGACAAACCATTTCTGTGTAAAGACTTTATGAAAAGGGAGGAAGCAGTTTCCAGGCTAATATTTCTGGCAATGTTATTATCTAGCAAATATGGCTCATTAAAAAAGGCTCAAATTTAGCCTGGAAACAAACAAGAAAAGCCTCCTTTTCCCCAAATAGTCAAATAAAAATTACTTACATTGTTACTTAATGCTGGGTAAGAATTTGTGTTAACATGGATAGATCAATATTTGGCTTTCTTTGGTGTTGAATATTGGAATGTATATGAGAGCAATCAATCACATACTTTGACTTACATACCTGGTTCACAGATATTCTCTCTCCCCTTCCTAAAGTGAGACTTCTTCCTTCCCACTGCAAGATTCTGATCCTGAACCTTAAGGCACTCACGAGAAAAGGAGAACATAGCATTATTGGAAATATTTTCCAGATTTTTTTCAGGATCCAAATAACCTGCTATGAAAATTTATAGGTTCAGATGTATAAAGTTTCATTTAATTCGTTATATTCTGCCTTTGTTCTTAGGATGTAGTTGATACTAAAATTTTTCACTGTTTTCCAGTTAATCTCACCTAACATTTTAAACACTGACGAATCAATAGCCACTCTTTTTTGTTACTAAAATTCACAAACTGAAATTTACACTTACAGCTATATGCAAACTGTGTATAGTTTCTATTGAGATATAAAAATCTTGAACTTATCTCCGAAAGATTTTAATGCGATCACTTCAGAGCTTTGACTTGCAGTATTACATAAAATACAACAGCCTTTTACAATGCAGTTGCAGGGGCTGTCATATTTTATTGCTACTTATGCTGCAATAATCCAGAATGATTCAGATTTATTCACTGTTCTCCTGAGTGATATTAGATGTAATTGAAATGGATATCATACTCTGTATTGTTTGTGAATCCATCATTGTGTTTCTAAATGACAATGTTCAAACTCTTTATAAGCTTTTTCTGTTTTTCACCCAACAAGATTAATTAGAGCATTTAATGTTAGACACTCAAATACTCTGTCAGGGCTGGGGGGAGGATATCTACTTTCAGTATGATGGGAGTATAAGAAATGAAATCCAGAAGGGACTCAGAGTCTGAAGGTCCTCTTCAGGTCAAGTTTAGACTTGAAAAATTCACCTGGTGATGTTGGCATCTATCAGTAAAACTATCTTATGGTTTTCTAAAAATACCCAGAAGGGGTTAATCTCTGCTGAGATAAGCAGCATGTTGTGGGCTGCTTGGAATTTTTGTTCATTTTATGCGGCTTCTTTGGTTTTGGTGATGGTAGTTTCCTCCACCTAAGTCTTTGTCCAGTGATTACAAACATCACTTGGGATATAGGAAATCAGCTTTAATTCCACCTTGTTCTATTTGTTTGTGGCAACATTTATTTGACATCAGTCGCTTAATTTTGAGTGAGACCAGAGGAAGCAAGGATGACAGCAGTAAGGGAAACATTAGCTTTTCAGGTGCACATGAGGAAATCAGGATTTCTTCATCATTTCTGCCATTTGAGGCTCTGGTTGCAGACACAGGTGATGGCTATAAAATGGAATATTACTACTGTGTGATGTGGAGGAATCTTCTGAAACTTCTCTCTCTCTCAGTCTCATGAGTTGCTACTTATTGCATGAAATAAAGTAACTCTGAAAATGATAGACATTTTGGATGTTAGGTGATTAAGGGAGAATATGATTGGAAATTTTTGATGGACTTGCATTGGCAATGGAAAACAAAAACCACCAGAACAAAAGGATTTGTATGTGAAATAAATGGATGTGTTTTTAGGTCTTTTAAAAAAATCTGTTACATCTCAGGACAAAAAAATATTTTAGAATACAAAACTGCCAACACAGTCTTTTAAAAGTTTAAAAGTTTATTTTTCAAAAATAAAGATATAAGTATTAAGTAAACAATATTTCTAGCATAAATTTAGTTAAAGCATCTGCATCTAGTAGAGACTTGCATTATGAGTGATTGTATTAGTGTCAAGAGTCTTTCAAGGCAAAACTGAAATTTAACAATGTAATGTGTTATTTTTTATGGACTAATGCAGCACTTTGACATCTTAAAAAAAGAAGAATTCAAAACTAGTGTGCTTTCTGTTAAATGTAACTATGTATGCATTGATTTATAATGTTGGAATGGTGAAACTAGAAGGAAATGTAAAGCTTACACATACTTGTGAGTTTTATTCTGTTATTTAAGTAAGTAATAAGGGCAAAGAGAAGCAGAGAAAAAATTGATTAACTTGATACCAGTTTTTCATGCTGCAAATGTAATTATTTGGAAAATGCAGCGTCTAATACAGTAACCAAAGAGCTTAAAATTTGTGTGAGGAACTAATACACCTTTTTTCTGCTACAAACTCTGCTCTGATTTTTTTTTGCAAGACAAATAAAACTAGATAATTCCATGGAAGTTGGTTTTTAGAGAAAAATACACTGCAACAAAATTAAAATACATCCTTTCTTTTTTGGCTTGTGAAGTAGGTTTCAGCCTGAACACTGAATTTCAAAATCACTTATTTTTAATCTTGCTCTTGGGAGTGGCATTTGAAAGAAATTAGGTCTAATTTCCCAACATAAAATTAATAAAAAAGATCTCTCCAAGAAAACTCTTACAATGCAGAACAGAACAAATGTGTATTTAATATCTGATAAAAACTATGCATGTGCACATCATATCTAAAAGTCAATATAATATGTGAAACAGGAGAGGGAAAGGAACCTACATGGTAAATAGGAAGTGTTTTTTTTCTCTTGCCAATCCTGGCAAGAATTCCTTGTAAGCTTTTCTGAAATTTCTTCTCACTGACAGTCTGGGACTTGCACAGCAGGTTGTTATGCATTGTCTCAGCTACAGGTTTATGGTGTTTCTTTTTACCATGTCTTTTCTCAATCCACTTTTTCTGTTTCTACAATGGAGTGTACCCTTTTGTGCTTATATGCTGTGGGAGGGATTATTTTAGGATGAAATAACTATATGTGACAGCAATATGAGGAACCTGAAATAAGAGTTGTGAGGTTCTGCATCCTGGCAGCATAGGAAGGCTGATGCAATATTAAGGGCTGGGTGCTCCAATGCTTGCAGAGAGTGCTACAGAGTTAGAACTTGAACCTTTGCTCACAGGTAATACTAAACCCCGAAATTTGACTCTAGCTTAACTGAATTACCTGATTTTTGTTGTTGTTGTTATTTTTAAATACCTCTATGCATGTACTTGGAAACTTGATCTGATTTCCAGTTACTCAAGCTCAGAATCTTTTGAACTGAGGGTGAGATCACAAGGTTAGTGTCTGTGCACTAGCTAAGATTCTCCTAGAAGAAGATTAAGATTAATGTTTTCACTCTCCTATTTCTGTGAAAATTTATTTTTTTTTCTCCAGACATTTTTTGACAATGGTCTTTAGGTGTACACATCTGTAAATAGAAGAATGTCTTAAATTGTTTTTTTTTAACCTTCCATCTTTAACTTTACAGGCCTGTGCTGTATGTGATAGCAAAACTGAAGAAATAACTGCATAGACCTCTGAAAGAGACTGTAAATTTTGCAACCATATATATTGTTCAAGAAGAGAAAAGTTTGCTTCCTGCCCCATCTTGGGCTTTTATCTTGCTCACTCTGGGCTTTCAGTTGGCTCACTTCAGCTATGATATTCTCAGGGTGGTCATGCTTGTTCTTTGTTTTTCCTTCTCACTGGTTTGAAGCTTCAGTTGGCATAGTCTGTCTCAGTAAAATATGCCACAATATAGTCTGAAGTATAAGTGAAAGCAAAGTAAAAGTTTTAAAGACTTCAGTTATACATGTGATATGATGAAAACCCATGGTCTGTATTAAAAAAATATATGATCAGCACTCTTTCACTTTTGGATTTTTTACTTCTAAACCAATCTTTTGTTTCATAAATACTGTCTACACAATTTCTAAATGAAAATTAAAGCATCATTTAAGGGTAAGGATTTGAGTCTCTCTCTTCCTAGTCCAATTTATTTTTGTGGTTTTGAAGGAAGAGGAGCTGTAGACTTTGTGCAAGCAACACTGCCTTGCCCCATCTGGAACATGCCTAGAGCAAAGATGGCCCAGCATTGCTTGCCTGGCTGTTAGCTAGTCTGGCTGAGACTGGGTCCTGCAATGCAAAAAGAAAAGTCCTTTTTATCTTGTCTCTCTGAAATATTTGAGAACATAAATTCTGATGAATTTTGTTGACAAAGATACTATTGACAGATATTATTATACTACATTGTTTTTGTAACAAGTCTTCAAATTCTATTATGCATTTGTAAATAGATTTTCTTCAGTATAATTTCAGAAATTTTGAACATAAAATATGTATTCTAGAAAATGGACAAAAATACTATCACATTATTTTCTAATAGAAAAAAAACCCCATGATGTAAGTGACTGTTTACAAATATGTAAAATGAAACAATGGATTTTGTTTTTTGCAACATTAAGATAATAAGGCACTGATATACCAACATAAATGTAAAATGTGCTCAGAATTATTGAGTATAAAGGGGAGTATACCCCCATGATACATCAATCTCATAAAGCCAAACTGCTGGCTCTTGTAGAGATGAGTTTCAATCCAAGCTCGCTCAAACATGCAGCTTTGGCACAAGTTAAATATTGTCTTCATTTAGTTCCAACATCCACGACACATGCAGACGGATCTCTTCTTCCTTTTCTCCTAAATTATTTTGGTTTGTCTTTATTTCATAACTATATTTTTCAGTGACAGTGTTTTAGTTAAAAAAATCAGGAAGAGAATTCTTGAGTATAAAAATTCATATTGATACCCCACTTGCATAAAATAAGAGTTTGCTGAAGGTGTTTCTCTTCCATTGTCAGTAACAGAAAAAAATATTTCATAAACTTTATTGCCTAGTGCAATCTTACATTCTGAAAATTATTACATCCTAGTGTGCAATTATTCTTAATTCCTGGGGTATTCAGACATGAATTTATGTGCCACCAAATTGGAGGCAAATATTGTTATAGTGAAATATGAGACTGGATTTGTCCTATTTTTGCACATTACTTTAGTAGAAGTGCCACACTTCATTGCTAGTTCACAATTCTGCTTTCGCCTTTAGTGTCCAAAAATTATATTCTCAAAGGAAAGAGAACTAATTTACATCCCAGGTTGTTTAGCAAGAGTCATCTAGATCTGAAAATTCAAACCAGAATAGCTGTGGCTTGATTTTTTAATTTTTAAATGTTTTTAAACAAAAGAAAATCAAGGAGTGATGAACTTATTTCAGAAATCAAAACATTCTCTTGATTCAATGGAAATCAATTATCTCTAATTCTGGAACATTTCCTGATGGAAAAAAAAAACACCACAAAACTCAGTTTAAAATTGTCAAGTAATAATTATTATATTACTCTAATTGTACAGCAATTGAATAACGTAGTGTAGGTAACATTTGATATTTTACTGAGGGGATAAATATTTCATATGTTAACTTACACAGACAGGGAGTCTGTTATCCTAGGAAATGTCCTATACTTTTTTTTCTTCAGAGCTTTCCTGTTGTTTAGTCACATTTCATGAGCCTAGTAAATTGGTATGGTATTGACAAGTCTTGGGTGCTATGCTGGAAGATAGATCCAAGTAATGCAAGTTCTCAGTTGGGGATGAAAGAAAGGGTATAGCACGTGTGGGGAGGGAACTTTTTCTCTTGCAGTAGTTTAGAGTAACAGGATGTTGTATAGGCTCTTACAAGGTAGCAATGGAATGTAGTTATGTTTTCAAGTCACTCTTGTGGTGGAAAATATGTTCTGGGACAGGTAGGTCAAACAGGAAATCAATATTGAAGACCTGCTGGTGGTTAAGATCACACCCATTAGGAATGGTGGTGACACCTGTGGGATAACAGATATAAGAGGAGAAAAAGAACCAAAACCAACTTTTGCAATTGCAGCCAGAGAGGGGATTGAGAATGTGAGAACAACTTTGTAGACACCAAGGTCAGTGAAGGAGAGAGAGGAGGTACCAGGTGTCCCAGCTGCTGAGGCAGAGATTCCCCCTCACCTGAAGACCAAGGTGAGGCAACTCTACCCCTGTAGCCCATGGAGGTCTAGTAAAGCAGAGATCTACCTGCAGCCCCTGGAGTACTCCATGCTGCAGCAGGTGGATAACCAAAGGAGGTGTGTGACTCTGTGGGAAGCTGGTACTGGAGAAGGCTCCCGGCAGGACCAGTGGACACATGAAGAGAGAAAAGCCTATGCTGCAGCAGCTTTTCTGGCAGGACCTGTGACCTCACAGGGGATCCACACTGGAGCAGTTTGGGAAAAGCACCAGCCGGAGGGAAGGACTCACTTTAGAGAAGTTAGTAGAGGACTGTCTCGCATGAGAGGGAGCCCACACTGGAGCAGAGGAGTCTTTCTCCTGAGGAGGAAGAAGCATCAGAGACAACATATGATGAATTGATGGCAACCTTTGATTATTTATTTGTACATCAGAATTCCTATGGGTTTTGTCTGACCTGCATTCAAATAGTCCTAAGTTGGATCCATGGTATATGCAAATAAAGGTGACTTGAGCAAGATAGCTGTTACCACAGCCTTCATCTCCAATGCTTGGTATTTTTGTCCAAGAAAGAATTGCTTTCCTTTCAACAATGCTGAGGTGACCATTTGAAGTGCTAAATCAATATATTTGAATTTTAGGTGTAAACAGTGTAGTGTGTTTAATGAATTTTTGGTCCTTCTTTGGCTAATTGAAGGTTTCTGTAAGTAACAGCATATATTCCCTATGGATGTCCTATGCTTGCATGTCCTCATCTCTGTTGCTTATTTTATAATTAAGTACATGAGCTGGAAGAGATTCCTGCTTTCCACCAGTGGGCAGTGGTGAACTTCTGTTGCTTTGATTTTCTGCTGCTTTCACGGGTTCTTGGACAGGAAACCATTAGGCTGATTATAATGGAAAGCTGTCCATTGAATCAAAAGTTTCTTAAAATCGGATTTTCTTATTTCATTAAGCTGATATTTCAAAGAATTCTTGGGCAAGAATTTTCCAATTGACTTCTACTCTGATATTTAAATTAATGGACATTGCCAAAAGAAAATTTCACTTTATATAAATAACAAGGCAAAATGCTACAGGACACAATATAAGTTTTATTTTATTAAAGGCATATGATTTATTAAAGATGTGATTTGATTGCAGTCACAAATGAAGAGACTGCACCCAAATACACACAACTGAAACTGGTTGTCCTGGAGAACAGGAATTCTAGACATTGACCTGATCTGCAAACCAATTTAAAACTAGAAACATTTATGGATAATCTTAAAAAACCCCAAACCAACCCTCTCTATGTCCATCAGTGATTTGGTCGTATTACTAGCATTGTTGGCTCTGAGTGAAAAATGCCGATATTTCTATTGGGAATGATATCACTCCATATTTTCTGAGGAATTTTAGTTTATCTAATATATGTGGAAAGTTACATTTCAGAGCTGTACATGGATTAAAAAGCCTAGAATAGAGGGTCTTTTAGAGCAGGAAAAAATGACTCAAGTACATGTTAGAGTCAAGATGACTACTCACATTATTTTCACTGATAATGTAGTTCTTAAGGGCTGGAGGGTAAGTGAGACATTGATATAAATATTCTTCTGTTATCTATGTCTTGATTTTTTATTTAAGATAAATGCCTGTGTTTTAGAACCTTTTATTGAATGTTTTAAGTTTTAGAAAGCAGTAAGAGTTGTAGATTGGATAGTCCTTTTCCATGAGAAATCTCTTTTAACTAAAATCACTAAGTCAGGAAACTTAGTGACAAAAAGACTCTGCCCCAACTCTGCAAGTGTTGAAGTCCAGTTTGGATGTGACATTAAGCCTGGAAGATATCTCTGTCACTGGCAGGAGTGTTGGAATTAGATGATCTTTAAGGTCCTTTCCAAGAAAAATCATTCTATGAATCTATAATTAGGTGTTAAATCTAAACCAAATAAAAACTCTAGCCCTGTACCAGAATTTTTTAGGAAGTAAAACAGTACTTTCTCTCCCCCAGAACTGTATCATATGAAGCTCAAAAATAAGACCAGTTTTTTTGTTAAACTCTGTTGGAGCTATTATGTTTTCAGAATGAGTTCAAACGCTTGACTCTTGGGTGTAAGTTGAAATGGCCTACAGGTTTAAATCTTTGTAATGAATAAATCAACTCTGTCCAGTTTTACATGGAATTGTCATAATTATCAGGCTGTCAGGCCTTCCAATGTTAATATCTTTCCAATCCTGTTTGTTTGTTTATTTGTTTGTTTGGTCTGGGATTCTGCTATAGCTTTCAGTACATTCTAGCCTTTCAGTAAAATCTTTAAAGTTGGAAAACTGTGACGATAGAATAAAGTTCTAGGCTGTGGCATTTTGAGCCATTTGCAGGAAGGAGTTCCCTTGGACTCTGGACCTTTCCAATTTTGAATTGTGATCTCTAGCCCTTTTCCAGTGGCTCATAAGATAGTCTTTCCTTCCTATATTTGTTCAAGAAAGGAAAAATAAATTTGTAATTGTGTTCTCTTTAAAGAAAACAAAAGAACATTTAAATAAAATATTTTATAGCTGTATTGAAAGTGTAGAGAAGAGTTCTTTCATCCATGATCCAGAACAAATGGGTTTTTTGTTATCAAGGATGAGACAAATTGACATTTTATCCCTTAATATCACAGAAAGCTCTGAGAAAGAAATTAATTGCTTTCATACAGGACAAAAAGTAGGAAAATGTTGCTGGCCTGAATGCTATGGGGAGATTCAGAATGTGAGGAACACTTCAGAAGAACATTTGTGAGGATATTATTTAGTTCTGCAGCTGGTCAGATCTGGCACAAATATGATGCTCTGTGATCACACAGAGCAGTGTGATCCTGACAAGTTGGTGGGGTAAAGTGACCTGGCAAAAAGACAAAGGCCTCTAGGATTTGCATGAACATTCAGAGCCTCAGTGGAGCAGGAAAGAACTCCTGCTCTGCTGACCAGGAGAGTCATGAGTATTGCAAACGTTTGAGAGAGGAGTCTGGGGTCTCCAGACTATTTCAGAACTCAAGAAATTCATTATCAGTGGTATTGTACTGCATACACAGGCCAGATTTTCATTCCTCCTGTGTTTACTGTATTCAGGGCTGATTGCAAAATGTTACTTTTATTATTCCAATGCAAATAGCTGTGTGTTCCCAAAGTCAACACACCTGTGAGAAATGGAGGGGGTCCTCTAATATTATGGCACCTGAAAGAAATAATCTCTGCTTATGCCCCTCCATTTGGTAGCAGTCTTACACAGCAGATTTTCTACACAATTTTAATTCATGAAGATTTTTTGTTTTGCTCAGGATTTACTGAGCTTTACCCTCTCTAAAGAACTTACTATTTGTACACCTTTCTTCCCTCTGCCTTCCTGTCTCCTCCTACCTCAAATCCAATATATTTAGATCTTTACTTGGGTTTTCCACACACTGTTTCTCCTAGACCGCAGCAGCTCCTGGGCTTTTGAAAGAAATTAGCTCACAGCTCTTGTTCATAATGATCTGGTTGCAAAGAAGTATTGCTCTGAATTGTCATACATTTATCTTCCTATTACTGGGAGATAATACGTTTGTATTACCTTAGGCTAGTATAGTCTTTCTCAACAGCTTTTCAAGTGGAAATAATGTCTTAAAATAGGTGGATGTGATAAAATGAGCATTTTCTATTATATGACAGCAGCTATTAAAAGAGCATGTTGTTACCTACCACATATTCCACTGAGTCTTTTGATGAAATAGGCCAGCCAAGCCCCAAGAAGATATTGCTCTGACAGTCCCACAAAGATCTTGGTCAAGGCGAGGTGACTATGACATTAATAGCCCTAACTTGATGTCTGATAATGAGATCTCTCAGTTGTATTCAGAAGAGGTTAGATTAAAAACTCTGTCTCATCTAGGTTGCCCTTCACAAAATAAGAACTGCTAATTTTTACTGCCAACTACAATGAAAAGTTTAAGATTTTAAGTGTTAACAAAGGGAGCTCTAGTACAGTATCAGTTAGAGGGAATAATTTGGCTTCTGTTTAAATAACCTGGAAATGAAATTACAAAGAAAAGCTTTTTTGCATCATGGTTAGGACCACTGGCAAGGGGTTAAATGATGAATTCTAGATACAAACAGAATAATCACTGTCTAACAAATAGACAAGTCAAGCTGTGGTGTGTTTTGAATCATGTGTTTACAATTCCTAGTATAGCTGGATGAGCAACACCTTATAGGGACAAGATTCTTATAAGTATTGCAGTGTTTGAAGGAGAGAATAATTTTTTTCCCCTTGCTATTCCTGGTGTGTTGGGCCCCATTCCCAGAAAGGTATGGGACTCGGGTGGGAATGGGGTTATGCAGTGGGTTTTTGTATGGTGCAAAATTGGTAAGGCTGCAGTTTACAAACAAACTGAGATTTTTATCTGATCATGCTGGTGCCTTGCTGGTCAGTTTTCAGATAGTTGCTGCCTCCTATCTGGGTAGATTAGATTTTGTCTTTTTTTTTTTCTAATCAGGTACAAAATCAGTCTCCATATTTGGGAAAAGATTTAAATCATATCTTTAGTTATACTGGAGTCTACAGTTGAAGAGGTTTGTGGTAGTTAAAAGGTTTGTTATTTGTCACTAGCGGAGGAGAATAGTTTTGACAGATAGGAGCTGTGGTGTTGAGTTTGGTGGGAAAGAAGCTGTGTTTTGTTTTGTTTTGGTTTGGTTTTTTATGGATGAAAGTTTACCCTCTGTGAACATGCTTACCATCATGCTAAAAAGATTGATCACCTAATTAAAATGGGTGTATAGTGCACCTAGAAACACTAATCAGTTTACCCTTCCTTAAAAACCTGCAATGAACACTGTTAATGATTGGGATTTTTCACTCTTGTTTCTCTCCTTTATGTAGCCCATAAATTCACAGTATTTATTTTTAAAGGGTTATTAGCAGAAGAGATAGAAAGGCTTTTTTTTTTTTTTTTTTTTTTTTTTTTTTTCCCCACAGNTTTTTACAAAAAATAAAAATGTGCTCAGCAATTCTACAGAATCCAATTGCTGTTAAATTAAATTAAATCTAACATAATTTATTTTCCTTGGTAAGCATCATTTTTGAATGCTGTCACAGGAACTTTGGCTTCCTTTTACACTTAGCTACATTGGATTGTCCTACTGATAAAGCTTTATGAAAAGAAAATCTTGAAACTAAGAAGATAAAAAAGTCCAATTTATTGTTTCAGTTGTTAATTTCACAGTTCAGTGATTATTTCAAAATGTACACTGGTTGACTGAGCTACAGCTGTGGCAAAATATTGATTTTTTGGGGAAGATGTTGGTTTTTTAATGCAAAAATTACTTCACCTAATTCTCTATAATTTTTTCTTTATAATTAATAAAGCAACACATTTTTATGCTAAATCAGAAAGGTGACAGGAACTTTGAGTTAAAGTATTTTTATTGTTGCTAAGGAGACGGTGGAAGTAATTTTCCTTTTATAAAATATCTGCATTTAGTCTCTGATTGCAATAACTTCTTCCTGGAGGTAGACATCAAAAGTTCTTTCTGTATTTCCATTTAACTAAATGGAGATGTTCAGTTTAAAAGTATTTTTCTTGTTGGTTTTAGTTAACAACAGCTTGTTGCTGCTCTCTTGAGCCTCCATTTACTGACTTGATTCAACAAAATCTGTTGGCATCTCCCTGCCTTTTAAACACAACACAGAATGTTTCTGTCCTCAGTAGAAGTAATGTACAATGTGGATATTCTCTCCAATGAGTAGTGCTAGTGGAAACATTTTGTGAAAAACATGAAGGTTGAATAGTCAAAACCATAGGGCCTGTGGTAAAATACCTTGTCAGTCCATTAATGTTTCAAAATCTATATAAAGTAGGAATCGTATATGTCAATGCAGCTTAAGTGGCTTTTTCATGTTGTATAGATGAACCAAAAGAGCTACTTCAAATATGGAAGATGCATTTCAACCCATCATTGAACAAGTGGATTTAGAAACCAGGCTCTGTTCCTGTAGCAACTCCTATACATGGAATTGAACACCGAAGTTTTCTGTGAGCTTAACGGCTTCAGTGGAAGAATGCAGAATCTTCTATGTGTCCTCCTTTAGAGGAGGTTGATTGGACAATATTTTATTTGTAAAATACGTATCCCTTGCCTGAGACCATAGATTAATGTAATCAGTGAAAGCAAACCCATTGATATTTATAGGACTGCTTAAACACATCTGGCATCTCTTTTCCATCTGCAACAAATTCCATTGGATTGCGTACTGCTTAAAGGACAGAAGCTGTGAAGATGTTTGTAGCATCCAATTACATAGATTTTATCTCCAAATTATAATGATCCCTAGAGATAAAAAGGGTTAAAGAGATGAAAATATAGATATATAAGTTAACAATATTTAAAATAATACTTAATAAAATTAACAATATGCATAATAGTACTTAGGACAATTGAATGCCTTCTTTATTGCTATCAGATGAAAATATCTCACTGCTTACTCTCAAAGACCTTCGTCTTACTGTACTTAATAATTTAAAAGTAATCTATGGGACTTCTTTTTTTGCTGATTGCAAGAATAAATGTGAAGTTAATTAGTTAAATAGCATTGATATAAACTTGGTAGCACATCACAAGCATAAAGTCAAATTTTCATTGCAGCATTAAAATGATTAACCTAGCAGTTTTCAGTTTTCCTTTTCTCAAAAGATCCATTGTGAAACTGTAGACATCAATGACGCTCCAAGCCAATATTTAATTTAACAAATGTTTCTACCAATTCACAAATACTCTGTCTTTTGTTCATTTCAGTTACTCTTGTAACTTGTAACTGTTACTCTTGTAAGTTTCTTGCTTCTCCCAATTCACAAGTTCACCATTGTCCCCTGTCATCACTCCTAGGCTCTGAAACAAAGTCTGGGAAAGAACCTGATAGTTCCTTCCAGACCTTGTATCTCCAACAAGGATAAATGAGGCTCTGGTGATGCCTGAAGTTTTAGCTTTCCAGATTCTGCATTCATTATATCCAGATTCTGTATTGCATTAGTATATAACTCTGAACTTCATATAAAGTGTTAACACATTCTCCTCACAGCTTAGATAGACAAAACAATCCTTTTCCAGCCAAGAAACAAGGACACTGTTGCAGCTTCAGGCCCAAAAAGTATAAACAGTGAATTGAGAAGAGCAAACTGGGAGGATGAGACTTCATAACCTGAAGCTGTAACTGGACAATTAACCTCAATATGTAAATGGACCAAAACTTACAAAAGTGTGAAAACTCGTGATCCATCATCCATCTTGGGTGTAGCTTTGGCCGGGCTCTTGTACTGCCCAAGGTGTATCCTTTGAAGGCCTATTTAATAAATATCTATTTTATTCTTTTAACAGTGTATAGCCTCTATTCTAGGTAGCCTATCAAAGCATCACTAGGGCTTTTTGTTCCAGGCTTTACAGTGTCAACTTCACCATTTGAAGGTCTGACTGCCATGAAAAATGTGAATTGCATAAAAGGCATCTTGAGGTGTCATTTGAAGAAAAAAGTAATTGTGTTTTTCAAAGCAAATTTTTAATAAAGCAGGGGGGGGGGGGTGTATATCTAAATTTAAAATTTTAATTAAAAAAAATTCTCAGAAAGCAAACTGTAAAGTTTTGAGGGGAAAAGTTTAAATTTCTTGTTCCAGAGACTGAAGTATGCTTATTAACATTTTTTTACAAGTAGGTTCTTTTCTTCATTAATTTTCAGTAAAAATACCCATTTACTGTGTGTCTGAATATCAAAGACATTGGAAGCAAGGTTAAATATCCCGCCCACTGTTCAGAAAAATTCTGAATGGCATGGAGTTGTTGTCTTTTAATTTCTTTCATCCCAGCTGGAGATGATAAACAAACAAACAGTGCTAAGATTCATAACTGACAAAAAATGAAATTTGGACAGAAAAACATCAATTCATATTCTGTTTAAAAGAGTCATTATTTGGAATAGTGTGAGCCTTCTATTCTCATCTTCTTAAAGCTCCTAAGCAATTTCAGTAATAAAATGACCTCTACAGAAAAGCAGAACCAGCTCCAGATTCTTGAAATGTTATTTCAAGTTGAATAATTTTTATCTTCAGTTATACTCTTTCCCAATATGAGGGAAAAAAATTAGTATATCAGTAAATTGAAATCCTGTGATGATTTATTCTTATTATAATAAATTTATTACTTTATAATTATTTATAAGTTTAAATTTTCTTCAATTACAAGAAATATGAAAATATTTCCTATCTGCTATTCTGTGGAACAATTTCTGTACGTTGTCCTTGTAGAAAATAACTTACATAATTTTAATACCTGTTATAAGAATGTTTAAAATGTATATTGCTCTGTGCTGCTGTATCCTCTAAATTTGTAAAACCTTGTTTCCATGCTAAATTGGTTCAAGCTTCAAAGGGCTAGATTAGAATATATGATTAGAGCCTAGTATGGTTGAAGTTACTTTGTTGAGTACTACCAATACATACATATTATGTATTTTTTGTTTTCTAATCCACCCCCTTCCTTTGTCTACTGTGTAAATAAAAAGAAACAGATCGGAACCCAAAACTATATTTTTTTTGCTTAATCTCTATTTGGAAGCATATGTAATATACATGTAAGCAGGAAATACACAGAACATGGAAGCAGACTCAGGCCAGTTGGAAGAAATGTAGGGAGGTTGTCAGAGTAAGTAAAGATGAGACAAGAAGGCAAGGCCCATCGAGAAATAAAACTGGCCAAGGATGTCAAGGACAAGAAAAAGGGCTTCTTCAAATAAGTCCATAACACAACCTCAACAAAGGCAAATTCAGGGTCCTGCACCCGGGGACTAGTAATCCCATGCTCCCACACAGGCTGGGGGCTAAGCTCCTGAAAAGCAGCTCTGTGGAATAGGGTCAGGGGGTCCTGGTGGACACCAAGTGTCCATGAGCCAGCAGTGCCCTTGTGGCCAAGGCCAATGGTGTCCTGGGGTGCATTAGGAAGAGTATCCCAGTAGGTCAAGGGATATGATCCTGCACATCTTTTCAGCTCTGGTGAGGACATATCTGGAGTGCTGTGTCCTGTTGGCTGCTCAGTACAGGAGAGACATGGAAAACCGGGAGAGGGTCCAGTGGCGGTCAACAAAGATGATTAAGGATCTGGGACATCTCTCTTGTGAGGACAGGCTGAGGGAGCTGGGTCTGTTTAGCCTTGAGAAAGAACAACTGAGAGGGGACCTCATCAATGTCTGTCAGTATCTTCTGGGAGGGTGGGAAGAGGCTCTGCTCAGGGATGCCAATGGGACAAGAGGCAACAGGCAGAAACTGATGCACAGGAAGATCCATCTGAACAGGAGGAAAAAGTATTTTTCCTACTTGGTGCAGATGACCAAGCTCATTCAAACAAATTGTCCAGAGAGATTGTGGAGTCTCCCCGAGTGGAGATATTCAACAACATCTGAATGCAAACCTGTTCCATGTGCTCTAGAATGACCCTGTTTTTGAGCAGGTAAGTAGGATCAGACAACCCACTGTGGTCCATTCCAATCTTATCCATTCTGTGATTTGGACCAAATTCTATCAGAAGACAGAATAATATTCTGCGTTTCATTAAACAGTTTATAAAATTCTGCTTTGATTAAACAGTTTATAAAATAGCAATGCCATTTAGAATCTATTTTCATAAGCATCAATGCTATTTAACAAGAAAAAATGACCCCCTCTCTGATGTCCAATCTCTGATCTTGCTTTTGGCAAAGTCATCTTACTTCACCAAATAAACCTCCCTCTATTTGACAAGTCAAGTCAACAATGACAACTGAACCTATTTGGTTAAATACCCTATAGTTAAGTTGTAGATAAAATGACTTGAGGGACTTTCCAGAATTTGACTTTGCTCATCTGGTATCATAGAAGAGCAGCAATTGAGAAACTGCAAAAGTTGTATGTACAAAAGCACATCCTGAAAAGAAGTTGGGTCTTCACTGCATTTGCCACACATTATATATACGCTGTCTCTTAAGATCCAGGTTCCAAAATAAATCATCTCTATTTCTTCACTTAGCTTGGAAAATAAAAGTTAATTTGTGCCATCTGATCTATCCGTTAGTTCGTTAATATGACAGAACGCTCTGAATTATGTTTTAATTAGTTCTTTGAACTCATAAAAAATGAAATCTACAAAACAAGTTATCACATTTTAAGAAGAACAAATACTTATTTTCTATAACCTAAAAATATTTGTTATAAAAATTGGAAGATAAATTAATGTTAAAAATAAAATTCTTATTATTTTTGTGAAGTCCAGTTTGGGGAAATATACAAATATTTATTCTCACTGTGTTTATATAACTTGAATCTTCCACTAGATTGGAAGGGTATTTGTTAGAGGATATTGTTTCACAATTAACTTTTGTTTCTTTTGTTCTGTAACTGAGATGTCAAATGCTTCTAAAGAAATATGTGAATAGAATTTTAAGAGTACTGTTGTAAAAGTCCAACTCCATTTAAAAGCTAGCAGACATTTCAAATTCTCAAATGAAAAAGAACTATAATAGTTAGACAAGAGTTGATAATTTTTAAAATATTATGCAAGATATCAAATGTGAGTTATTAATATTCTCTATCTTTCTAGGCTAGCTGCATACCATAGACTTTAACAAAAACACTGTTGATTTTAGGCTCTCATGTAACAACAGAACACATATTTTTACTAATAACAATGATAAGAAATGGAAGATACTTTAAAACAATCTTAAGAAGGGTCAAGGTCCTCCTGAAAGGAGGCCGTAGTCAGGTGGAGGTCAGTCTTTTCTCCCAGGCAATCAGTGACAGGAAAAGAGGACACATTCTTAAGATAAGCCCTGGGAAGTTCAGGCTGCACATTAGAAAAAAATTCTTCACAAAAAGAGTGATTGAGCATTGGAATGAGCTGCCCAAGGAGGTATTTAAAAAAGCCCCTTCCCAGTGATCCTGGAGGTATTTAAAAAAGACTGGATGTGCCACTCAGTGCCATGCTTTATTTGATAAGGTGGTGTTAGATCGTAGTTTGGACTTGACTATTTCAAAGGTCTTTTCTAATATAATTAATTCTGTGATTCTTTACTTCTGTTATATCCCTTCCAAAAATTACTGTATTAATAAGCTGTCTTCATCCTTGTTCATTCTTAGGTAAGATCATAAAAATTTTGAGTATTGGATCAGCTAAAAGACCATGAGAATCACAAGAAAGGCCAAGAAGAAAAAAAAATCCCAAACACCAATGTTGTCTAAATTAACACAAAACCAGTGTCCAGAATATAAATAGTATAAGGAAGAACAGGCTGCATTAAATATTATAAGAATAATTTCTTGTACTATAAGAGAGACTGCTCTTCTTGTTTAGGATTTTTTTTTTCTTTATCTGAGATAAAAAAATTCTGTAATCAGAACAACTTTTTATAGGAAAAATAATTTTCTTTCCAGTAACTCAACTTCCCTATGAGTTCTTGAGCTTTAAAAAAGTTTTAAAAAAATTTACTTGGTAGTTTTTGTATTTTCCAATTTACTTTTTACATGCTAATAGACTGCAAGTGTGTGAGATGATACAGAGGGCCTAATGAGGCTTTCTTTCTTAGGGAGAAGATATTTATAAGAGAGATTCATAATTAACTGATAGTTAATAAGGAACTGTGCATGGGCTGCTTTCAACTACTGCTTTCTCTGAAGCTAACAAGTGAACATAATGGTCATTATAATTTCTGAGGACTTTAGTTCATTTCAGGTGATTTCAGTGAATATCGGGAAATGTTTAAAGTAAAATTAATGCTGTTGGTTTGATTTTTGACATGAAGAAATTGATCTTCAGGAAGAAAATGTACTGAAGGTCACAAGTAGATTCAAGATAGCATATAAAAATCTGTTAGCATTTATTTTAATTTCTTAGTCCTTCCCAATGTAAAGATGAAATTAAAAAAAAAAATATATAGTAAAAAATTTGGCACTATAGGTGCAGGGTCACTCTGTGACAGTGGAACAGCTGCTTTGCCTTTGCTAGCCAGCCCCAGCACAGCAATGGAAACTAGTTTTATAGGTTAGAGTCTCATAAAAATTCAGGTAGTAGATAAAATATTTAAGCTTTATTTCTCCAGATATTTGTCACAAATTACCTAATTAAATAAAACAAATATTCAATTTTAAAAATGGAATTGTTTAAATGGCTAAAAAGGGAATGCTTATTTTGCTATTTACAGTTTTGCAACTGGGACTTGAATAGGGAATCTTCAGTCAAGTAGAAATGTAAAAACTGCTTTAGGCAAGTATTAAATTTCTATCATGTTACACATAATTTGTAAAATTTCTGTATCCCTCATGTTCAGATGTATGGATTATAATCTTGGAGAGACATACATTTTGCACTAATGTTACTGACCAATGTGAATAACTTTATCCAGACTGTGTTGAGTAGGCTGTATAGAAGTGTTCCTTTGCAGTTACTATAGCTAGTATTTACGTGAATATCACTGAATATGTTTATCAGATTTCCTCAATGCTAAAATCACAGCAGCTGCCAAACTCTGAAAAAGACTCAGTTCATGTGTAAAAATAAAAAAAGTAACTTGACTCTTCACATAAAGTTCAGAAGTTCAAAAGTGTTTCAATAAGTTGAAAATAAACAGTAGACTCTAAACCATCTTGCTCTTCAAATTAGCATTTTATTAAGTAATTAGGAGTCAAAATAGGGTCAAAAAACATGCTTTCATGCTTAATTGCTATTTTTTTTTCAAATTTATACTAATTTCCAATTTAGAGGAGAAAAACCAAAGAGAGTACTCTATGTTTAAATTGTAAGACTTACATTTTCTTTCACTCTAAAGAGACAAGAAAAAAAATTGGGGCAGGAGGGAAACATAACATCTTAAGATAACTACCTGCCTTTAGAAAATCTGTTTCTGAAGGAAACACAGATCTCTGAATCAAGAGAGCAAAATTATTTCTTGCCTGTAACCTCATATTTTGTCATTGTGGGTGTGGGTGATCTTTCTGTCTTTCGAGGTAATACAATTTGATTGTTCTATTTCTCTTCTACTCTCTGGCCTATAAACAGACCACTTGATTAGGCTCTCATTTGGTATGCCTTGGGTGGCTTTTTAACCAAATTTTCTTATAGGAAGGAAAAAAATAGTAATGGTGCAATGCATGTGAAGAGAGAAAAGTGAGAGTGACCAAAGAAAAAAGCAGAATTTATGCTCCCTTGAGACTAAAAGGAGTTATGTTTGGAGAAAAAATAAAACAGAAAGGTTAAACTCTGCTGATATAAGACTGTAGCTCACTAGTTTGGAAACTTGGCAGTTGTGGTTGGGGAATGCCAATACCAAGTAATTGCATAGCATGCTATGGATCTGAAAGGGACCACGATTAGAATATAATTTAATTTTCATTAAGTTAAGCTAATAATTTATATTATATTGAAAAGAGAGAGAGAAATCAAGCAGAAGATAGTTACGTTCATGGATCCAGTAGCCTTTGGTCCTCCTTTACCCTGAGATTCTCAGTAGTGGGGAGCCTGATGTTCAAAACTTTTTAATATTTCTACATTTTAGCAAATACAGGAATTAATGTTCATTGGCTACACAGTTCTCTAATCCTAATTAGTCAGCATGCTCAGCTTTTCTCTTTGAATCAGTGGGTTTCTTGGGTTGGTGGGCCATGGGTTGGTTGGCCATAAGTTGGTACCAGTGATCCACCCCTGCTGGAATTATCTGTACTGTGTATTTCTTTTGGACTCCACACACATAGGAAAAATGGTTTTTACTTCATCTGCTATGGGAATACTTGTTTGTCATCCATCTGTAATATGCTCTGGCAGTTAAAATGGTTTGCTATTTATAAATACTAAATTGAATGTAAACAAATTTATCTCATTCCTGCTTATGACTAATTTTTCACAATTAGTTATTGTGTTTCTTTACCATGCACACAAACACTATTGTTTCAAAAACTCTGTTGGAAAAATGTAATTATCATCTCGGGTACAGAAAAATGTTTACCCATTTATCTTGTATTAGAATAAGTAAAGACTTAATTTATTTTTACTTCTGTCTTTGCTGTTGATTGCTCTTAATGGGTTTGTTAGTATAGCCTTCCTCCCCTTCTCAAAAATCAGAGAGTTTAACCTATCTTCAGCTTTCCTCTTGGGCTCAGAATTGAGAAATATTTAATTTACCATGCTAAAAGTCCTTTCCTAGTCTGATATGAGTCACGAGGAATTCAACAGTTGTCTTTGCCCTCTTAGGGCACATGAGTAATCTGGCCAGGAATAGCACAGGGCTGTGGACACAAAAACTGGTTTGCTTCAGGGTCGTGTGGGACTACATTTGGCAGCTCGACTATGGGGAGCATTCTATGGGGAGCTGTGGATGGCTTATGATATAAAAAGACTCTTTTTACACATTCTGTGAGATAAATTTGACCAGTTCAAGTTTTGCCCCTCAGTGGTTGATCTGGCCTTTTCCCTGTCATGTCATGAAAAATGCAACAACTTACAAAGAGTACAGAACAGCCAGCAATTTTACCTTTGAGGATAGGTATGATTCTGCATTTCAAGCAGGACCTAAAAACAGCTAATGACCTGAGATAATGAAGACTCTTAGAAAAAAAACAAAAAATTACTCAGCCTATTCATTAAAAAAATCATATTTATTTATGGTAACTACTCATACTGTGAGAACTGATTAATATTATTGAAATGCTTTACATTAAAAGGAAAATAAAAAAGTGTGTGGGTCTGCATAGCAAATCAGTTGCTCAAATCACTTGGAATACATGTTGCAATATTTGCAACAAGCCAAAGGTAGTGGAGTTTTTGAGCTGTAAATCTTATGAAGTGAGAGTTAATTGCAGGTTTTGGTCATGCAGGCACATCCTGCTGTTGCTAGGTTATTGCAGCATGAGAATGGATGCTGCATCTGCTGGCTGCAGCAGAAACAAAATGTTTTCATGTCACATTAGATATGCCGAGACCATGACCTCATCCCACACAGTCCTATTAGCAGTGATGAGCATGATTTAGGTCTGTTCACCCAACAACTCCTCTGAAATACTCTGCCTCTGCTTAGCATTGAAATTATGAGCCCAGTATCAGACACAAAGCCTTATATATATCCTGTTCAAAGGCAGGCTACATCTTTTAAAGGGAAACAGAACACTAAGACAAGCTGCACTGTAAACTTTAAATATGTTGCTAAGATTGTCTTCACTTTTCCAACTATTTTTTTATTTGTCAAGTCAGAAATTTAAAATTTCCAGTCACAACAGCCATTACCTATTTAGAAATGTCTTTTCATTATAGGACTAAAAAACTGGTGTAAGTAGAATGGACAAAAGCTTGTTAGAAGACAAACAGAGAGGTATCCCTGAAACAGGTAGGTCTTGTCACCTGAATTGTAGTCACTGCTGGAGTTCTGCAGTTTTATGCTGTTACTTGTGTGATAACATGTTGGTAAGTCATCACAAAACTATAGGGAAAAATACTGCTCTGAGGCAGTGAGTTCAGTGTAACCTTGCCAATAAGCATAGAATGTCCAACAGTGCCTGTCTCAGGGCCAGTTTCCCCATAACCACCTTTTAAAAAAGACTA
>WEIU01007564.1:70219-81635 GCA_013389925.1 Aegithalos caudatus
ATGTGGAGTAAAGTAAATTTTACTCTGGATGAAAATCTGACTTGTAGCACTCTGAGAGGTATGTGCAAGTACAAACAGTTTTAAAAAAATACATTATTCTGGAGATGGAAAAACAAACTTTAATATGCTTTGTAGAGCTTATAGGCCAGTTACACATAAGCCAGTGTAAAGTTATATAATGGCAACAGTGAGGTATTAAATACAATGAGGTATTCTGCCCAAGAGGAATGGAAACTATACCTTGGTACCATACCAATGCAACAGAATGTCCAGCTCTTCAGCCTGTCAAGGTCCCACTGAATGGCAGCACAGCCTTCAGATGTATCAGTTTCATAGCATCAAGTGTCTCAGTTTGTGTCCTGAATGATCTGGAAGTGGTCTGAAAGACGTGTCCATTTTACCTTCAATATTTCATATTTTAGACTTTCAGATAATGCAGTGAAAGAACTACTTACATAAGAGTTAAATTGCCTACAGAGTCTAGGTTTGAACTAAAAGAAGCTTCATGTCTTACTCTAAAACTCCAGTTTGCTTTATTTTTATTACATTAATTATCTGAATCGTGTGTATGTATGGAGTTTACTTTTATACTGACTTTTCTGTCTTTTGCTACATTTCAGATGTAAGTAGGAAGTTCAAAATCGCTTTTTACAATAAATGATCTGTAGATATGAAAGAATGCATCAAGTTGCTGCTTTTTCTGCCTCAACCCTTACCTCTAATTTCTGACTTTTTTAGGCATTTTCTGCTCCAGAATTTGCCACTTTGATTTTTCCAAACATCCCTCTAGCTCTGTGATTTATTAATCAATCACATAGCTCAGTGATTTATTGATTAAGAACAGAATAAATTCAGACTTACAAAAAGCAAATAATTTTGTGTGTTACACTACTCTTTGACAGTTTCTTTTTTAGCTTGGAACCTTGTTATTTCATGACTTTTTTACCTAGAGTTTGTTTACTTTTTAGTTACATTTCTTGTTCATGTGTTTATGCTGCCTTCTGACCCATGTGACTTACACCTGGTATAATTTCATGCTTTACCTGGTTATGTAGCAAAGTCCTAGATATTGTCAGGTTGCAACTGCTTGGGCTGGTGTAGCACTTCCTAACTTGCCTTGGCCATTTCCAGTAACATTTGAATAGCTATGTTTCATCCCTTGGTCAAGGATTATGCTTATGAAAAGATCTCAGTGGTTCTCTAGAGAAGCCAGAACACTGACGATTATACACTTGGTAATTTTGTTCATTTATTTAAATGTTCAATGTTTTTGCTCAAAATATTGCTTTTACCAAAAGGTATGGTAATGATTATTAAGAGGGAAGGCATGCAAATTCTTTCTAAAGAGCAGAAAAGGATAGACTTGCTGTAAAGTAATATGCTCTAAGTACTTGTCATTTGTTTATTTCAATTCTCTGTTTTCAAAAGCCACCAAATTTGTGTTCTGCCCTGGAATGAATGCTGATTGTTTAAACTGAACCTTTTCTGTTGTCCTTCCATCTCTTCCTGATTTTTGTCTAAAGAACAGGAACATGGGGAGGCCAAAGGGACAAGTCACTGGCATCATGCATTAATAGGCACTTCTGGTTGCAAACCAAACACAAAGAGGCAATGCAACAGGTTCAGATCTTGATTCTGGGTTTTACTGTCCAAGGTCTTACTGTATTTCTGGAAAGAATTTAATCTCAAGCCTTTGTGTACAGGGTAACTAATTTAATTTTTTTTATCATTAAATACATGTATATTTTAATTTACCCTATGGATCAAAATGCTGGCTTTGAAATGAGTCTTCAACACAAATCTTACCAGATAGTGGAATGTTTTCAACTCTTTTCTCTGTTACTGAAGGTAAATATTTTAGATGACTAGATATAAAAAGATGCTTTTAAAATTGATAATTCATATTTAGATTAATTTATATTTAGTAACTTAAATTTTATATATCATTTATATATAATTATAGGTACATAGAATAGTTTGGGCTGAAAGGGACTTTTAAAACCATGTCGTTCTCTTCCATCAGCCATGGCCAGGGATGTCTTGCACTCAGACCAGGCTGCAGAAACCTGCATCCAACCTGACCTTGAACATTTTCAGGCATGAAGCATCTGTCTTTTTAATGTCAAACATAAAACATGATTACCTTTGTGTAGGTAATATTTTTGTGATTTTTGTTTTCCCTTCAGATAATTGAAGTTTTTTATGAAATATGTGATTCAGCAATGAGTTTTGCTGACACAAAGATAAAAATTGAAATCTATTTATGCAAAAACATGTGGGCATAACTTTAAAAAATGTGTTTCACATAAAAAAATACCTCCTCAGAGTTTTTAACATCATGATAGACTAAACAGTCTGGGAGCCTGAGGCTCTGAAGAAGAAGGTTTTGCTCTCCTGTGACAGTTATTCAAAACATAGCTCGAGGAGGCCAGCTCTCGTGGTTGGACAAGTAGACCATGACAGTCCTTCCCTGAGGTTTAAATATGCTGTGCTGACATGACTACAAACCCCATTGTTATCACTGTGTGAGTTTAAACACTGACCTACTCTCATCCCTTGGATTAATGAACACCATCACAGCACTTTTGTTTTGTACCTTAATTGAGTAATGATTTCTGGGGCCAAGTGCTATAGGTGTAAAACTACTACTGACCTCAGTGGAAAGGGACAGTATATGCTTTTCTCAAGGCAAAAATATTGATTAAAAAACAAGAATTAACTGAGACACAGGAACCTAAATTTAGTCCTGGTCAGTACATCATTCTCACTTTTTCCCTCTCATTCAATATCTTTCCAGCAAGGGTTAGAGGAAAAGCATGATGGTAGCTGGAGTTTGCTGTACTTTGCTAAGCTAACAAATAATGTCATCCTTAATTTTCTACTGCTGGCGTGTACCATCACTGTACAGTAGTCTGAAGTCTTGTTCAAATCTAACACTTTGGAGGGATGATGCTTTCTTTCTACAGCATAATGATTCTTAAAAATGCAGAAAGATTTCAGTCATGAAGTGAACTTTGAAATTGTGTTTAGTCTTTGTAGTGGCTCATCACTTTTAATATAATGATGTTTTAATATGGCAATAAAATGCATCTTTGTAAACTATCTAGGGAAAAAAAATAGAAAAATAATCTACTGCTTCTAATTGAAATCTTATGCAGAACATAGTCCTTCAGTGTTATGAAAATGTAGTATATATATACATATATCTATATATATATAGATAGATATATAGATATATAGATATATATATAGTTGGAGTAGTGCCCTCTCTCTCTGGAAATAAGTTTAGGCTCAGAAGGATTGCTGACAGTGAGTTTGTCCTGATCTATTTCAACTAAATTCCTTGTTTAATAATAGAGTTTGTCTGGGCAAGAATACTTGTAGGAAAAAGGGACGGCATAGCTCAGGGGATATTGAAGATTATCTTGCTGATTGAAATGTTGTCTGTATACATGTTGACTTTGTGAGTTCAGAAAGGGATCTAGTGTGTAGAAGGACTTGAATGCTTTCCCTGAAATCCTTAATATGATGAATCCTTAGCTTAAATCAGTCTAAAAACACTTGGAGTGGGTATTTTTATTATTGTTTTTTTAACCAAAAGAAAGTTATAGGAGTCCGGAAATCTTGATGAAATGTCATTAAATTAAAAGATCCAAGTATTTCTGAAATTTTTCTATCCTCTTGAAACTGGATTTGAAAGTAATCTTTTATTTTGATTTTAATTTGGGATTCTATATTTCTGACATTTATTAATTTAAATTTTTAATTATCTACTTTATTATGCACATTATAAAGTACTCATAATTTTACATGGATTCTTAAAATTGAGTACTTTGTCTAGTTTATATATTTTTGTGACTTTAAAAGATATGAGATAATATAAATCAATAAAAGATTATGAGACTTCTGTCATGGTTTAACCTCAGTAGTGAGCTATGCCCCACACAGCTTCCTGATCACTCCCCAACATTGTGATACCGAAGAGAATCAGAAGAGTGAAAGCTAGAAAACTCATGGGTAGAAATAAAGACAGTCCAATATGGAAAGCAAAAGCTGCACATCCAATTAATTAACTACTTCCCATGGTCATGCAGGTGTTCAGTCACAAACAGCCCAGAAAAGCCAGGCTCTATCAAATGTAATTATTGCTTGAGAATACATACACTTTAGCTCTGAATATCCCTCTGCCACCTTCCCCCAGCTTTTATTGCTGAACAAAAATGTTAATGATGTGGGATATCCCCGTGATCAGTCAGGGTCAACTGTTCTGGCCACATCGCCTCCCAGTTTCTTGTGCACCCCCAGGCCTCTCCCCAGTGGAGTGGCAGAAGCAGCAGAAAATTCCTCAATTCTCTTTCAGCACTGCTCAGCAATAGCTGAAATATCCTAGAAGTAGCAACCCTATTTTGGTCACAAATCCAAACATAGACCCATAAAATTACTTTGATGAAAGCTAAGTTTGTGGCTGCCAAAATTAGTACAGCTGTTCACATAAAAGTGACATGGGTAAATTGAGTACCACTTGGCTTGTTTTTTTATAATAAATGTTGCCATAAATGGAACCTTTTCTGAAGCACCCCTGTGTTATCAACACTGTTTAGGTCACAAATACAAAACACAGCACCACACAAAATTCAATGTAGAAAATTATTTATTTTCCAGGTGAAACTAGTAGACACCTCCACTTTGTAGAGTTGTTTTTATTTTTTCTCCCACAAGTTGAATGCCATGGTTTTCATGTACTTTTTTTACACAGTAGTTGTTTTAAGCCACAGTTTCTCATTTTTGACTCCCAGGCAGGAATAGAAACCAGTCCTGAACACTTTTGCTTTTTTTTTTTTTTTCTTACATGACTGTGTAATCCTGACAGTTATAGCCTGTATTTTCATGAAAGCATGTATTTATGCCAGAAGTTTGGAGGGCTTGAGGTCATCTAGAAGCTAGCTGAGCACTGACAGAACTGGGATGTATTTTGCATAAAATGTACAAAAACATCATCCAAAGATAGAAATCTCTTTGCTACAAGATGTCTAAGAAACAGAATTTGAATCACTCTATGGGAATTCTTGGCTCAGTTCTGTTGAGGGGATGGGGTTTTTGGCCACTCATTCAGACTTGCTCACACATGAAGCTCTCTTCAGCACATTGAATGGTGTACAGTCTCACTTGAAATGTATTCCTTGTTCAGCATATTTGCTGATGTGCATTCACATCTCTCCCACAGTCATGGACACACAGGATTTTGCAGCCCATGGGAGCGTACAAAATTGTCAAATAAATAACTTCTTTTCATACATCAAAATAGAAATAGCTCTCTTTAGTCATGGGTTTTCATGCTTTTATTCCTGCTTCTGGCTGCCATCATGAGCTCTTAGCTTGCTTTTACAGGCGGGTGATGTATATTCAGTTTCTTGCTATGCTGTTTCCAAAATCCCTGGCCAATTCATTCCAAACGCCCTTAGTGCTTTTGCCAGCTGTTTTGTAAATCAGTAGATACTTATCTTAGGAAGGATTATAAAAGGTAAAAACTTGAATTTGTATCTCTGTGGTACTTTGGTAAGAACAGAGTAAATAGTTTGTGTTGATTTTATTGCCAGGTGGTATTTGGCTGATGTTTTTTCAGCTGACTAAGAAAAGGCAATGAAATACATGAGCAGTAAAGATGAGAGAAGAACAAGAAGAGATGAAAAAGCCTAGAAAATGCAGGGACTGTGTACTTAAGTAGCACTGATTTAAAAACAAACAAAAAAAATATTAAAAAACTTGTCAGACCATGGGTGCACAGCAAACCATTACCACTTAAGCTAAAGCTCTCCAGATGCTGATATAATTTCATTTACAAACAAATATAAACTCAGCAGTTATGGGGGAACAAAATAAAAAAAGCAATTGCTTTTAGATAGGAAAAAAAGGAAGTGAAGAATTTAGCCACTTCTATAGTTTCCACCCCTTATCTCAAAATGGAAGTGGTGGAATCAACAGCAGTTCAGAGAAGGATGGAAAAAAGGCCTTGGAACAACCTTTGTTCAAAGAACCACTTTCAGAAATAGATGAGTGAGAAATAAAAGTGAAAAGGAACACAAAACTAGGTTAGAGAAGAAAGGGAAATACTAATACTCTCTTCTGCAAAAATGATCTTGAGAAATCAAGTAAGACAAACAGGGGGTATGTTCAAAAGAAGTAATGCAGCCATTATTGCAACAGATCTCATTTATGAAATTCCTTCTCTGTTGTGGGAACAACATTAACTTCATGGGATGGGAACTTTGCATTAACTTCAAGAGGAAGCTGGCTAACTGCTGGAGAATGCATTCCTTTGTTGTGCTAGACAGTTACAAATCAAGCTGAGTTTAGAAATAACTGAAGGATGAGAGAATACTCAAAGTATTTTCCCATTCTTCATCCACTCTGCATTCACTTTTTGGAGGCAGAGACAAAGTCCTGAGCTAACTGGACTTCAAGTCTAATTTATGGCAGCTTTTTTGTCTCAGTTGTTTGGGGATTGAGAGTGAGGTGGTTTGTGAGGGGTTTTGTGTGGTTTTATTTTGTTTTTTCAAAGGAGGAAAACAAGTTTATAGTGTCTGGAGTTATATCATGATAAAGAAAAGAATGGACCCAGAGAAGAAGACAATGTCATCATAGAAACTGTTAGTGTGACACGTTATGTGCACAAGATTTTATTTTCTATTATGGCCAACAGAATAGAAAATAGTCAAGACATACATAATTATTTTAATGATTTTTTGTGTAAGATTTTTTTTAACTAATTATTTCTAAAACAGTTTCCCTTCCTTATTTCTTTGAAGAAATATATTTAATGAAAAAGAAAAATTAAATAAAGCCAGGAAAACACAAAAGTCCCCCAAACACCAGCTGTTCACAAAGAAAAACAGGGTTGGCTCAGACAGAAACATAATTTTCAATGATTGTAATAGACCTCTGTTCTGGAAGCATTGACATTGATTGAAGTGGGAAACAGCATAGAGCCATTAAATATGTTTACTTTTCTTCAAATCACTGATTAATTTTCTTGAAACTGCTAATGGTAGCCAAACTGTTTAGCAGTGGTTTTGAACCATGTGTATCATGAAATTCCTCTGCCAACATTGCTGCAGTTTTTCACAGCATGGGACAGATGGGCACATGAAAATACTCTGTTCTCCTGCATGGCAGGGTGTTCCAAGGAGTGCCCTGGCAGAAACACTCATGTTCTCCTGACAGACAGCCTTGTGTTAACAACCAGCAGCAACTCCCAGAGCAATGACTCACAGGGCTGGAGTAGCCTGGTGGGCTCCAAGTGCCCGCAAGGCTAGTCATGAACTTTGGAAAACATATACTGTGGGCCTGTGGAATGAGGCTGGATGTGAAGCTGGGAAAAACAGTGGATGTTTGACCAGCAGTTGAAGAAAAGGGTGCCTGGGGATCTTGTGTTGTGGTGTGCTAGTGCTAAGTAGAGGATGCAAAGAAGTGGGTGGGGGAGGGCGTGGATAAGGGTGATAAAGTGAGGGATATTTCCCTTCTGTTGTTTGGTAGGCTTTTACTTGTACTGAATTAGGCTAAACTTTGCTAGCTGTACGAACTGGCAAAGATGGATGACTAATTTCACACATTGAAAAAATAAGAAAAATGTGTTTGGCCCCAGTACAATGAGATTAAAATTGAAGATAGCAATGCTATTTTTCAGTCTGAATGTTGTATGCTTTGGGAATGTGACAGTATAGTCTAGCAATTGTGTGATGACCTTAAATATTTCATAAGCATTACTTTCCTGTGTTTAGCTGTCAAGGCTTAGACTTACTGTGTCAACTCATTGCTGGCAGCCTACTTGAAACTGAATATCAAACAGCTTCTTACAGTATTCCAGAATAGGTCCTTAGGCTGGCTTGGTTCTAAGATAAAGGTATGCAAAAGAAAATGTGGGAAAAGTTTTCAGGAACAAGGTTAAACTTCTGAACCGGACAATATTTTTTCTTAATTGTTAAGATTATGCATGAGAAAGTGTATGATTATATGGTCTTACCACAAAAATCTCCTTCTTTGCCATTGAAGATCCTTCAAATGCTGTTTTAGTCTAAAAAAAAAATGTAGCTTTCTTTATTCTCTAGGCAGAATAATTTGTTTATCATGAGTTACGATCCTGTCCACAAAATCTAACGGCTTGTAGAACAAACATCAATCTGCTATGTCATGAAAAAGGAATTATTAAAATTGAAACTCTTGTTTTTACACAATAGTTTAGTAATAAATCATACTAGAACCTCTTGTTTCAATGCTGACATAGTCTAGAAATATTATATTTCACTGAATAGATTTCAGAAGAAATATTTACCTTTTTGAGAAAAAGCATTTAACTTTCTGCAAAAAGTTCAAAAGTAGATGGCTACTTTGTTTATGGAAAATATTCACAAAAAGAAGCAAGTGCATACACCTTGGTATTATGCAGTGCCCTTCTTTTTTTTTTTTATAATGTTGATTACCAAGACATTTGAAATCTTCATGGATGAGTTTTCGTGTTTTATTTGTGGATGGTTGGGGTTTTAATTTGTTTTGTTTTTATACGTTATTAAAAATGTAACTCAGAACTACCGGTTCTATGAACTGAATATTTTAAAAGAGCTTAGAAACATGTGGGAACATCCCTCTTCTGATTGATTAATGCAAGCTGATGTTGTTTTTCAGGTTATTTTATCTGATCTTTGTCATGGTGATATATGTAATCTATTTAACTGTTCCATCTGCACAAAGGCTAGAATAAATGAATATGCCTCTGTATGGCTGACAAATATTTAGATAATTTTTCTTATTTATTTAGCTTGCCAAGATAAATTTAAAAAATAATTTTTTATTTCTCTGAGGAGTAATTGAAACACATGGAGAAACCATCCCTGGAGATATGGTAAAGATGTTTAGATGAGGCACTCAGGGACATGGTTTAGTGGTGGGTTTAGCAGTGGTAGCTTTACAGTTTAACTCAATGATCTTAAAGGTGTTTCCCAACCTAAATTATTCTATTTATCTCTTTCACACATAAAATTATATAGCAGAGTATGATTATTGTGTTACAGCCTGTAGTAATATGTTACTAAAAATAAATGTTGTCTGAGTCTGGTAGAAAAGAAAATGTAGAAAGGAAAGTGGAGGGAAATATCAGAAGATGCAGAACAGTATTTTGGATATGTTTGCTAATATTGAGACACAGTTGCACCTGAATCTAAAGACTTTTCAAGTTGTTTTGGTTTTGTTTGTAAATAAGAGCTTCATTCACTTAAGAGTCTGGAACAAGGATAAAAAAGTTAGAAACTGTTTCCCTTAAAAGCATATTAATCTAAATCTAAAAGTCTTTTTACTTAATAGTGGATTAGAAATAACTTTTCATGAAAGCTGACCAAGAAGGACGGAGCTGCCATTTAGGTGCCACCCCCTTTCCTGAACAATAGTCATTCTGTGCTGTTAAAAAGCACAGTAACTTCACGTTCTTTATTTCTATAACAAGTTATTGACATAATGTTTTGGAATGGGCTGCTTGCATACATAGCTTAAAGAGCACTGACATATCTTCCTGTTTTACAGTCATTCAAATTGAGTCTGGAGGATGCAGTCCAACATGGAAATAGATGAACCTGAAACTTACCAAAGTGTCAGACTGTTTACCATAGTAGTATTCAAAATTTCTTCTGTAGTTATCTATCTGAAATAGATACCATAGAATGTCAAAACAGTTGAGGTAAGAAGTGATGTCTGACAAGTGAAACTTGTCCAATCTCCATGCCCGTAGCAAGGGCATGTGAAGCAATTTGTCTGGGTTCTGCTCAAACAATGGACTTTTGAATATCTCCAAACAGGGTGACTCTACAACTTCTATGGGCAAGCAGTATCAGTATTTTATCACCCACCCTCACGTAAGTTTTTTATTCTTTTTCAAATGTTTAAACAAAGTTTCTGGAATTCCAGTTTCTGCCTATTGCCTCTTGCCCTGTGCCTAGGAATCCTAAGAATCTTTCTCTTTCTCCTTTACCACCCCTCAACAGATATTTTTCAACTTCCTGCTGTTCTAGTATGTCTGTGTTGCCCCGTGGAGCACAGGACTGGACATAAAATAGCTAATGCACCCCACCAGGGCTGAGCAGTAGGGAAGAATCATCTCTCTCCATCCCTGATGCTCTGCCTGTAGCAGCTCTGAGTTGTTCCAGCATGTCTGCCGTGCCCATGAGATATATGGCCCTATAACACAAGGTTATAGAATAGTCTAAAGTGGCCAAATAATAAAAGAAGAAATGAATGTCTAGATATCTAAAAAGGTGTGTAACATCAGAAAGGTGGCATCAACAATTCAAGATGGAAAACCAAAAAAATTAGTTGGTGAAAAATACCATTAAGAAAACAAATAAATGCCTTCTTGAAATGTTATTGCCTTAGCAGATCTTCTTTCTCATTAATATGTAGAGGTTTCACTTCATCATTTCAGATTCTGAAAACTACAGCTAGTATCCTACTATGTTGATTACAATTGTTGCTTTAAAATTTTTCAAGGTAAGGGGAAAATGTTATGTATTACCTGAACTTGAATGTTAGCATGTGCATATAAAGGAAGAGAACAAAAACAAACAAACAAAAAGGCAGGAAAGAATACAAAAATAAGCGGATATTGAAGATGTTTTAAGAGTGGTTTTATTTAATGGGAAAACTGTGGCAGTTTTGTCCATCTATTTGAGGTACTTTTAAGAAAATATTTCTATTCAGATTTCAATTAGTTATTTGAGAATGTCTTTACTCTTATTTGTGTATTATACAGGAATTGTGCATTCATATGGGAACTTGCTACATTGTCAAAAAATAGGTTTTGGTTTTATTTTTAGTCTCTCAAATTGAAAAAATCTATACTGGTACTGGCTAGTTTAGATAGCTAATTTCTGCCTACCTAAGCGTGTTAAATCGCAGTCTGTTTGGGACAGCTGGCAGTGCTTGAGAGTTATGTCCACCATGTTTTAGAATTCACAAAAAACATAGTTTATGTTTTGATTTAATTTGCAATGGCACTACTTAAGTAAAAACAAAAATTTTCAGAAATTAACTCTAAAAACTTAAGTCCAGTATCTGACTGAAAGAATTATTTGGCTATAACTTTTTGCATAATTCTTTTGACATTTTTTGGCACTTAGCAATGCTGAAATAGTGCTAGAAATAACACAGTGTGCTCAAGAATGTGCTTTGTTTCCACAAAGGGAAGCAGTGCATGTTGGGGTTTCAGAATGTTTGCAATTATTTATTTGGAAATTTCTGTTTAGAAGTTAACAATCACATTTGCAAATAAAATACAATGACAAATGATAGTGGTTGTTTGCAATTGCTATTACCAGCTGCATGCTAATAGACACCTTTGGAGGTTTTATATGGGAAGTCACAAAAAAAAAAAAAA
>WEIU01007564.1:87989-107696 GCA_013389925.1 Aegithalos caudatus
GCTAGTGCTTGTTTAGTGACACGAGCTTTCCTTTTTTGGCACTTCTTATTAGTCACAAAATAGACAAATTTAGTCTTTTTGAAGATGGTGAGAAAGAATTACTCGAGTTAAGGGAAGAGAGAATTGAGAACTGGGGTGTATGCTTATCAGAAAATTTTGGCCACAAGTGATCTTCTTTCACCTTTTGGTAAAACCATTTTGTTATTTTTTTAATGGGGGACAAATAAATGAAGATTTTTTTGGACAATATTTTCTCTTTCCCAATGTATATGGGACAAGAAATATACTGTTGGGAAATATATCTAGAATATACTCACTGGTCACAAAGCATAAAGTGAAAGGTCTGTTCAGTATCTCTAATTGTAAAGCTTGTCCTTCATTTAGACATTTACCATACAGGAATAATTAACTTTAAGACACATTAGTTGTGTTTTGAATTTATCTGCTGAGGGCATGAGTGAGAAAAATAATATTAAAAAGGGTTGACAAGGTCCTATCATGAAATTGTAGGCCAGATAGAACTGGATTTTTAACTATTGCAAGGAGGAATGCTAATCTACAGATTTGAGGCCCTCTGAAGTCCAGTTTTATCATGGTTCCACTAATAAAAGCTATTTCTGCCAGTTTAACTATGATAAAATATTGAAACAAAATCTCTTCTTTTCTTACAAAAAATATAATTCCACAGGATATGTATTTAAGGGTTTTATTTTTAATATTCTCCTTCAAAGTGGGCTGTCAGAGTGCAAAGATTAGAAAAAAAATCACATTTTCCTTTCTTGACAATATAAGGGAATCCTCAGAATCTATAAGATTGTTGCACCTAATATACATGACTTATTACAGATCTCTTCTAGCAGCACAGCAGGGATAAAGCTGGACTTGCCAAATTTAAACTGTTCAGGGCTGAATTTTCATGTGGAGATCAGTTGCATTTAGAGACATTTGATCAAGATGTCTTGGGCCTACAAATGAACTGGGATTGGAATGCAAGTTGGCAGTATTTGTGATGTTACCATTGGGAAATAAAGTATTTCCCACATAAACCTATTTGTACATTATGTTAAAGTTATAAAATTTCAATTTTATACTCTTTGGCCCTAGACAATGCCTCTATTTTGTAGGCACTTTGGTGGGTTCTATATTTATTGTCATCACTTAAGAGAGAGCTATGGCCATAAATGATAATTTAATGAGTGTATTTTCTCAATGTAATGCGATGAACAAGAGAGTGAAATGATACATCTTATTCTTAAATTTGCCTTGAGGCTTCTGTTATGTTCTGTTCCAGACTACTCTGTTAACGTTGAAAAAAATTAATTGAAGGGGATGTCAGAAAATGACCAAAAGAGAGATAGGCCCATTTACTTGATTAGAATAAAATGAATAATAACATTAGGCAGAGATTAATAACTTTTACAAATCAAAAAAGAATATGAAAACATGATTTCATATTGACCCATATTAAAAAATGCACCCATCAAGGTTGAAATTGTTTCCTGATCTAACACAGTGCTGCCTTTCTATGAACACTGTCTTGCTTCATCACCACTTGGCTTGATGAAATGAATTCAGCACTGCTTCTGTAGCATTTTTTGACAGCACATATAAGAACTTCTTATCTGGAGGTTCTTCTGCACTCAAAACTCCAAAAGAAAGGAAAAGATGATTGTCAGATCTTCTAAGCTGTTGCTGTTGGACACGAAAATGAAGAGCTTGACTCCAGTTAGAAGAAAGATCAGAAGGCTTTATTTACAGTTTTGTACAACTCTCTTATAACATGCTGCACTGAAGAACCGTATAATGGTCAGTAAAGATAACACTTCTCTTCATTGGTTAAATAACAAAAACAACACCTGGAAGAGCAATGGCCATGAGAACCCAGAAATATTATGAAAACGAAATGGTTATTTACAGGCACTGTCCTTGACAGATGGATTTTTCCCAAGGTAAGAAAATCAGCAGTCTGACAGGCTGAAAACCTTACAGACTCAGAAAATCAGGCCCACACTAGGCAGNACTCTCTTATAACATGCTGCACTGAAGAACCGTATAATGGTCAGTAAAGATAACACTTCTCTTCATTGGTTAAATAACAAAAACAACACCTGGAAGAGCAATGGCCATGAGAACCCAGAAATATTATGAAAACGAAATGGTTATTTACAGGCACTGTCCTTGACAGATGGATTTTTCCCAAGGTAAGAAAATCAGCAGTCTGACAGGCTGAAAACCTTACAGACTCAGAAAATCAGGCCCACACTAGGCAGTCATCTGAACATGAAGTTAAATGAGAGTAAAAACTAGAAAAACTCACCCACTTTATGATTAAAACCCAATTTTAATTATCTTTGTATAATTGATATTGATCATGCCACTACTGAATCAACATGTTTCTAAACTAAATATGAATTGTAATTTATCATTAAAAAGTTTAGTTGAAACGTTTTATAAAGAACTGATGGTTAGTCAATATGAAGAGCTTTAATATTATACCATAAGCCATAAAGAAAACAGTTGAAGCCTAAAGATAAATATTGATACAAGTCTTTTTATGAGAAGAACAGGCAAAATAATCTTGGAACAAGATGAATTACCTCATAAGCATAAATGACATCTCATAGCTAAGGCAATAACTTGCATGAAACTTCAAAGTATTCATTGCTCAAAACTCATTTTTAAGTGTTTGCAGTTATTTAAATTGGCCTTTGTCAGTGATAAACAAAGAAGCTCATATTTATTTCTTGTTACATGTCCAAAGATGAATTTGGATATTCTGTTATTCCTCTCTAGCAATCAATAGGTAACTTTTAACTGGGGAAAAGATGAACTATAGTTTTTCAGAAACAATTTATGGTGATAAATTGGTGCATATTTTCCACAAAACAATTGGGATTAATGCAAATGGATGGGCTAAAAATGATCTGTCAGACATAGCAATATTTCTTACTTATATGATTTCTTTTGCATATACAACCTTAACATTAGAGAAAGTAACTCTCTTGAGATCACTGGTAGAGTATTTTTAAAAAAGAGAACATGCAAAAAGACATACTGTTTTGAACATGACATAATGTTTCTTACTACTGAATATATAAACATTATTACACTAGACAAAAACATTGTTCACTAGTCTTAGTCATGACAGTTGGAAGAAGTTCAAAAAGCTGATATCAATGTATTTATAAATATTTTATCTGTCAAGACATTTTTAATTGAAATAGGCAATTTATTTTCATATAGACATCATTTTACCGTTATGTACTTTTACAATAATTAATATATGTTACAGAGAATGGTTTTTTTGAAAGCTAATCCCAGTGGTCCCTACAGACTTGTGTATTGATGTGGTTTTGGGTTTTGTTTCAAAATATTACTTGAATTATGTCTCCAGCAGACTGAAGGTTTTGACTGATCTATCATATCAGACGTCTAGAGACAATAAGACTGTGAAAGCAGTTCTGATGTAGAGACGGGGATTTTTTCCATATTATATTCATAGAATGTGAATTTCTTCTAATTCATGATGTGAAAGGGAATTTCAAAATCTGATATAATTACTCAGAAAGAATTCAGCTGTGACACTTGCTGACAGTAATTACATTTGTTCACCTGATACCTGAGAGGTATCACTGCTGAGTGCATGAAATGTCTGTGTCACTGGGGAAAGGAGCAATTCTGTTCATACTTGCAACTTTCCATAATGTCTAACTACAGGCACTTAATTGGATGGTTTTGGCAGTGTGTATGTGTATTACTACGCATTGATTTAACTATGACACACAGCTGATTTTTAAAGGTAAAGATCTAGTAGGACATTACATCCATAAAACTTAATGATTATGCGAACGCTTGTATTGAAAGTATTCCAATCAAAATTGGTGGTCTACTTTCTAAAAGTATTTAACCTAATCAATTTATTGTCAAAAATGTTCATCAGGTTAGGTTTTGACCTAATGCTGTTCACAATTCAAAGTCAATTTTGAACTTGAAAAAGCAAATTGGAAATATTTTGATCCCAAGTACTTACCAAACCAAAGAAAAAGAAAGTATAATGTAAACAACTGAATATGTCTATTCATTGCTGATGAGATTCTGAATAATCTATACCAGTTAAAAAATATACTGCATACAAAACATCCATTCACAAAACAAGTTGAAATAACGTTACCCAAGACACGAAATCAAATTGCACCCTGGTTACAGACAAGTAATTGGAAATAAATCTTGAAAAATCCATATTATATCTTCTTTGTTATCCAAAATTAAACATAGGAAAATGATCTTGTGATTAGGACAATGGACCAGAAAATAGGCACTTCTAAGTTTAATCACTGTTTCTGCCTTGTCCTTCATGTATGATACAGACAAAACGTATTTCCTTCTCAGGTACGTGAAATCACTATTTATTGTTCTAAGACTGTCATAATCATGAGGTCCAACTGATTTGAAATATATATTTTGACTAAGTAATAGTCATAAGTTAAACTTTGATTCTCAGTGAAAGCAACTATGCATGAGACATTTCCCTTTAATGTATCATAGCCACCTTTCTGGAAGACACAACAAAAGCTTACTCTGCTGGGTTAACTGATGTGAGGATTTTTTAAAAAGAAAATGTTTACTGATAATTTTTTTTAAGTACAAAATATTTTTCTTTGTATTTAACAGATTATTGTGGGATTACATCTCAAACAGAAAGTCAAATTTTGTTAGTCTAATTAAACACTTTAAAAGTTAATTAAAACACAGCAAAAATTTATTGTATAAGTTAGTATAAGTGCTATTATTCATTGTCCAATTTATCTAATTAACACAAAACAGAACCCATTAGCAATACAAGTATAAATTGTTAGTGAGAAACTTATTAATATATACCTCTATAAGAATGGTGTCATATTCACCCTTCTCCTGACTCTCCAGGTCAGGTCTCCAGTTACTGTCTCCTTGAGAAGGCACTGCAGAGAGCTGTAGTGAGCTGCCGTCACTCCCGTTTGCTGTCATCTTGTAATCAAAGAATCACATAATGAGTATTGCTGGCAGGGACCACAGTGGGTCATCTGCTCCAGCCTCCCTGCTCAAGCAAAATCTTCCCAGAGCACACAGGACAGGATTGTGCCAGATGGTTCTTGAACACCTCCAGAGAGGGACATTCCACAACCTCTCTGGATAATCTATTCTTATGCTTGGTCACTTACACAACAGAGAACTTCTGTGCATCGATTTCTGCCCACTGCCTCTTGTCCCATTGCTCAGCAACACTGAGCAGAGCCTGGCTCCATCCTCTGGGCACCCTCTCATTGACATCACACTGACAGACATTGATGAGGTCCTCTCTAAATTGTTCCTTCTCAAGGCTGAACGGAACCAGCTCTCTCAGCTTTTCCTTTTAAGAGAGATGCTCCAGCCCCTCAATTATCTTCCTTGCACTCAGCAGGACACAAAGATCCATCTCTCCAAGTCTGGGAAAGGAGTACAGGCTACAGGTATGAGCAGAGACTTTGCTACACTGAAAGTGTGAAATGTGCATTGGTGGTTAAATACACATGCAAACTTGGCTATTGCAATGCTGGGGTCAGTCTATTTTTCCTTCTGTTAATCACAAGGACTGAGAATACCACACTGAAACCCCTAACACACTAACAAAGTTTTGTGAAATATTGCTTTGTGAAAAATAACTTAAAATGAAAGTGAAGCAGGGATGGATTTAAAACCTGGAAATGCTAGCTGCTGGTACTTCTGTTAAGAAGTAGAGAAGTTAAAAGTGAAGGAGAGATGGTTTCTATCACTGGCTGAAAATTTGTGTGGAGGAATCATGTGCTGAAATGCAAAAATACTGCAATAATCACTCAAAAAGAGTTCCTAATAAAATATTTTGTGAATTATTATTTTTCTGTGAGATATTGAAGAAATTTAGTGAGGCAACTGCATTTCTCTAAGAAGTTTGATTTTGAGAGTTCAATTTCTTGTAAGAGAAAAAAGGTGTAGCCCTAAAGTCACAGATTCAATGAAAATGTAAAGTAGAAAAAGTGTTGGATATGAATAATACAATTGTGATTTTTCATTATGAGTTGTTTAAATTTTTTATAGTAAGACAAACCCCCCAATGTCCTGACTGGGTGCTTTTGGGTTTTCCAAGTACTCTAGAAAACTTATTGGTTTGTGTTATAGTTATTCAGGCTTAAATTATCTTAAATGATCCCAGCTGGAGCTTTAAATTGTCATAGTCTGTTAAATAGGTAATCAGATAATGAATATTACAAAATAAGCTACCATAAAAACACTTGCTAATACTGTAGGGCACTTTGAATTGACCTTTGTCAATCATAGTGCAATGACATAAAATACATTATTTACATGCACATTTTTCCCATATGGTAGGCACATCCAGTAGGCACTAAGTCAGGCTGAGGATGTGAGAGAAACTGCCATACCTGTGACTACATTAAAAATTCCTGTGCATTGCTAGAACACATATGAGAGTTTGAGTTTGCTAAAACCATGAATAAAACTTCCTGGAACCTGAGATTTCATGGTTTGCCTGAATACACAGATTCCTTTTTTTCTGGAAGTCTGACACAATATATTATATTCTTGGGTAAGAAATAAGAGTTCTCCTGTTATTATTCTGCATTTACTCAGACTTGTACCTCCATGCTTTTTATTTCTTATCTCGGTCAGAGAAAAAATTTTATTGACATTTATCTGTGGAAACATTTTGTTGAAGTAATCATATAATCATATAATAAGCCTTTTGATTTCTCCCTGTAGAAGGTGGACCTGCATAAAGATAGTTATCTCATATTACAGAAGGTTGACATAATGGAAGCAGTGCTTAAAAATTAAATCATCTCATTAGAGTAAGTGCCTGCAACCACTTTCCAGATGACACAATGCATGATAAGCCACAACTGTGGTATGAAGCAGGAAAATAACATATGCTAGAGGATAAAATGTAAGGTAATCATCAAAGTTACAACTAGGCCTGGTGTTTCTAGTTATCATATTAAACTTGGCTGTACGTAATGGAAAGTGAAAGAGAAACAAAATTTCATCACAATTGACAAAGTGATTGCATTTTCAAATTTATCCTTATTTTTTTCTTCCTAGAATTTTATTTGTATATATAGCAGACCTGAATAATTTTTTTTCCATGCATTTGTGGTAGCAGAAACAGCATTTGTTTCCCTCTCAAGATGTTTTTATCAATGTTAGAAAATTTGTTCATGTCATTGCAATGATTCAGAATACAGAAACTGTTAGCTAGCAGTGGTCTTATTAAAAAAAAAAAACAAACAACAAACTTATGTTTGGGAGGTGTATTGTGACAGAGCTGTTAGCTATTTCATTTATCTCTGATATTGCATCTGTATATTTCATAACAGATACTAAGCTGCCATCTGTATTAGAAATCTAATCATGTAGCAATCTTAAACATTTTCTCTGGATGGGGCTAAACTGTGCAAACACCAGTTATTCGAGTTTGTCCTCTGCTATAGGCCTTGGTCTGCCTGTATGGTACTTGTACATTCTTTATCTTCCCTGTGTTCTGTAATGGATATTGCTTACATTAAAAATGTGCTATAAATTGAATTTTTACTACTAGGACTCATATATAGAGCTGCACCTGTTAATGGAAAAACTGAAAAGCACCCAACTTAACAGGCTGTGAGAAATTATTACACATCAGTCAAAGAAATGCACTTTGGTATGTGCTGTCATGATTTTATTTTCTGTGCCAATTTCACAGCAAAGTTCAAAGGAAAGGAATATTTTGGGGATTTTTAATCTCTTCGGTTTGTGCCTTGCCAGTCTTTTTATATTTATTTTAGAAAGGTCCTATAATTTAACCTATTGCTAAATCACACATGTAATAGAATTGGGAATTGCTTAGAAAACACCTTGAAGAGAAAAAAACAAAAGAAAACAAGCTTATGAGCACACCACACCTGTAATTAAGGTATGTTTATCTCTTCAATAATCTTCAATGTGGAAAGGAAACAGAAAAACAAATAAACAAACAAAAACAAAACTAGGAAGCAAAAAACAACAAAAACAAGCAAACAACCCCCTCCCCCCCCAAAAAAAAAACAAAACCAAAGACAAACAAACAAACAAACAAACAAAAACCCCCACAGTGGATGCAATAAATTGATTTCTGATATCTGAAAACATTTATTTCATTTTCTTACTGGGAAAGGTAGTTGAGCGACTAATGGGATTAAAGGAGTCACTTGAAGACCCAGTGTACTCAGCTCAATGCCTGACTTCATGCATTATTTTGGGCAAGTCATTCTCTTTAACCAAATTTTGTTGACTGAAAGATGTTCGGGTCAGATGCAATTGTATTCTGTATTTGTACATGCCCTGGAACAAAAGAAGGTAACTTGTTGAAATGTCACCAGTAAGTCTTATTTCTGAAATATTCTGAGCCAATACTTTTCTTATAAGATTCATGTTTAATTTAAGGTTTCCAGAGAATACATTTAGTTGGGAACCTCATATAAAACTTCATAGAACTTTTGACAAACCTCCTGCAAAATAATAGCAATGTGCCATGTGAGTTAATGGGTGTCAAAAGGAAGAGAAAAACAAATCAATTAGCAAATGTCATCTTTCTTCTGATGTAGGTAGGTTTTTAATTAGACTATTTAATCAAGAACAAAATCCGAATAAAATTTCAGCAAATTGTTAATCTGTTTCCTGATGTAAATCCTGAATATTACATCCACTCACTTTTCTGGCTCTTTATTATTTCCTAATGGCATTGAAATTCTCATTTTTAAAAATTACAGAATTTAATGTTGTAACTGTAGAAACAAAAAAATTGCCATTTTTCAAGCAACAGAACGGAGATGAAGCAATAGGTACCCAATTTTGGAATGTAGAGTTATACTCAGAGAAATTAGTGTTGTGCATGTGATTTAGAAAACAAATGTAATCCAAAGTCCAGACACAAAAAAACCCCTTTGAAGTTCATAGTAAAATATCTAGTGTTCGTGTGTGAATTTAAAGTTCAAGATGACTCAAATAATTGAACAGCATCAATATTAATGATTTGAGGAAAAAACAGCGACAAAAAGTTGCCATGAAACTGAAAAAAATGAATGAATGGGTGTGCAAATATCTGAAAAAGATATATAACCCTGAGGTGTGTGTTATGTCATGAAATGTCAGTGATGTAGTATTATTAATTATTTTCAGAATGATTTCTGCCCAACTTTCATGGCAAATAACTAAAAATTACTTTCACGTATCACACTTAGCTACATTTCTCTGTCCTGAGAGTAGGGTTGGCTATTATTGGCATCACTCATGGACCTTGACCAAAAGTACTACAGCAGGACTAGATCCATTTGTCTGCCATTGCAGTGTTCCATCATCACCTCTTGTAAGTCTGCTGCAATAGTTGTTATTATCACAATATTTTCCATTCTTCACCATATGCATGAATGTCACATTTCTGCTCAAATAACAGCTACAAGTACAGATGCTACCAATATCAATAGGAAAGAATGGAGCACCCTGTCTGTGGCTATTCTGCAGCACCCTTCTTTTATTCATTCTGCAATATGCTGTAGGAGTGATGAGAAATGAGAAAGTCCATACAGCACAATGTATTTTTTCTAGGTATTTAAATTGTACATATATCTAAATTATCTCTCCATTATGTAATTTTTATAGGTTTTTTTTTCTCTATGTGGGGAATTACTGTCAAACTTCTACACCACATATTTTCAGGGTGCAGCAGGAAGAGGAAAGATGTAAAAGAAAATCATCCTGTTCTCAGTGACCATCTCCATGGTCCCTTATGATGACAGTAGTTGTCACACTGGAATAACTTTCTTTATGAACTATTGATGTAATTAATTAAGCTAGCAATTAATTTTGAAATAATGAGAGAACAATAAAAACACAGTAAAAATATACTAAACCAAAACTTATTACAAATTACTGAAATAAAAATATAGAAATATTTTCTGGTAATTCAGCAACTGTTAGTTGGGTTGCTGCTGCCCCTGGGTAAACTGACATTTTTATATGCACTAATTAGCAAAGAGGTCAAATAAAATCTCAAATAAAATAGTTCATTTGTGGCATTTTTTCCTCTATGGAGGAACTAATCTCAAGGAATAACTGGAATAATTGACAAAGTAAAACTCTAGGTATTCTACACGCCAGGACTGGCTATTATCTACAGCTACTTAACAGCAAATGAAATGGAGAAAAATAAATTTTGGATTTAATTTTTTTTTTTTTTTTATTGTTTAATGAAAGCTGAGAAGTATCTTTATCCTGAAGTAAGAGATGATGTTGCCCTGCACACAGAGACACACTTGCTGTTGGTTATGATTGAATGCTGGAGTGTGTAGCAGCAATTCCGAGGCTGCCCTGGTGAAGGAACACAGCCCAACTTCTCCTCCACTCTGCTGGGCTGATGACAGCAATGAGCTGTTTTGCTAATTAGTGCATAGAGAAATACCTAATTACACAGTAGTAGTGAATTGAAAAAAGACAGCTGAAGTACCTGAAGAAATTACATTCTGTATTTCCCAGCCAGCCACAACCTCAGTTCTTGTTTTAACCATAGATTGTCCAGTTAAAAATTTCAGCTGCTGCAAATGTAATTTTATCTCCATGAAAAATGGAAGGAAAAATGACTGAATATTCAGCAATAGCATTATCCATACTCTCAGAATCAGCATCTAGAACAGAAGTGCTCAAGACCATGTGTGTTTATACATGTAAATGATGCTAAATTACTGCATCCTAAGACTGATGTTAAAATGAGAAAAGCTGCTACTCTGCAAGTTTCTATGGAATTAGTTTTGAAAATTACGATTTTTATCTCCTCAAAATAATTTAAAGAGTCACACATTTTAAGTGTTCACTTAAACAAAGATTTGTTTTATTTTCCAGTAAAATAAAATCATGTAGCTATAAAAACGTCAGGTAAATTTCTTTGCTAATTGCCCTAACAAATTCTTAAGTGCTCTTTATTTGGTATTTTTCACTCCCTATTTTTTTACATTCATTTTGTATAGATGGATATGTTTGCCAGTGCATAATGGTTCATTTTTATATATTCATACATCATGCATTATTACAGTTTGCTGTTTCAAAATATAAAGGTTTTATGAGGATGGACTTGGCATAATGTTTTTCCATATAAAAGTTAAAAGAAAACCTATTCTAATTCAAATAAAAGGAGAAAGAAAGGTATTTTTCAATAAAAGTAAAAGAGCTGTGTAAAGACCTGGAGAAAGCAAAACTTTTAAAATCACAACTTTGAAATGCCTATATTGCCATTTTAATTTTATTCTCCGCGGAGAAATATTTTTAGGCAAAATCAGTAATAACTTCAAACTGTCATTTGGTATTTTGAAACTCTCTGAACCAAGCCAAATTATGTTTTTCCCTGAAACAAAAGCAATTCTTAGCTTCCTACTAAAGGTTCCATGAAAATTAAACCAAGTTCCTCTTTTTGTGAATTCAAGTGGTATTCTCTTCATAGAGGCTTGCAAGTGTGGGTTCTTGAGCAGTGTGAATGATAAATCCAATTAATGTTTAGATACTTGGTGCCATGTGTTTATGTTACACTTGCTTATTGTCTCTTTTTATTTCAGAACATATGGATATCATGACCTATCTGTCCACATAATTTGTCAGTAGCAGAACACTATGTCAGAGGTCTCCTGTGATCTGTAGTACATACAGGGCTGACTGCACTGCCATTTTTTACTGCTTGTGTGGCATATTTTAGCCCCCTCTGAAACCATGGAAAATATTTTCTCAGTGTTAATTGTTGAAGCACAAGTGTGCATTGAAATTTCCGAGTTACTGGAAAAATTCTTCAGGCCCCATCGACTTTACTTCTGTTCAAATGTGTTATAAGCAGGAATGAATCCATGAATCTGTCCTGTGCCTTGTGCACTTGCAAAAAAGGGTCTTACAGCTCTTCAACTTTCAACTCTTGTTCAGCTCTTGTTCAAATTTCAACTTCTATTGCTTTCTTTTAAGATCACTCTGGTTTTATTCAAGATATAAAAGGCATTCATTCACAGAACTACTTAATGTTTTTTAATCCTAATTATAATTTTAAATTAATAAATACATAATATGTATTTATTAATTTACATTTATATTATGTATGTAAAATAAATAAATACATATTATATGTATTAAATAAATACTTAAGAAGACTACTATTGAATGCAATCATTATAGCAATAACTTGATCAGAAAAGAGAAATAAAACAATGTCCTATATGACTCAATTCTTTATTAGAATATTGAAAATGTTCTATAAAACAATGTTTAGATCTCACATGATGAAACACAAGCCTTGGAAATTGATAACTCTTTTTCTTATTGAAGGACGTAATTGACATTTTGAAAAATTATCCGTTATTTAAATGTCTGATTTTTTAACTTAAAACTCTAGACAGCATTTCACTGCTTAAGTCATTGTTTATCATTAAATCTTTCAATCAGGAAACCAACTTTAAATCAGAGCAATGCAGACCTAATGGAAAAGACAACAATTTACCTTTGTTTTAAAAACTCATTTTGTTATCTCTTGTATTGATATTCAAAAGTAGAGTATTGCCTATTAACTTGACAGTGGTAAAATACTGAAACTTGATTGCCCAGACAAAGATTACTCCTCATGAGTAACATGTAACTACACAAGGGTTAAATTAAATCCTTTCCTCTAGAGTCAGGATGTAAAAATGTAACTAAAAATAAAAGCTGTTTCAGCTTTTGAGGACAGGAGGAGCAGAAGAGACTGTTAGTCCATCCAAAAATAGCCTCATATCTACAGATATACAGAAAAAGCATACTTCCTTCTGCATGAAAATAAGGTTTTCGAAGCAAAATGGAGAGTTATCTGTGAAAGCAGAACCTTTTACTTCAATATATTTGACTGACAGAGGATTGTCATGAATGAACAGTAAATATCTGCTTTTCAATACATAGTTCTAAAATACACACAAGAGATTTCCTTTTGAGATGGTCTATTCTCTTATGGATTTATATTTCAGATAACCTCCTGCTGTCCTAAGGAAATTGCATGTAAGTGGTGTTACCCCTCAGAATAGGAAACACGTTTTTAACAGCAGTATATCTGGGTACAGAAAATATTTTACGATATTTTCATCTGCAAGCTATTGCTGCTTTCAGCTATGTAGGATGGTTCTGCTGCTGCTGTGCAGTGACACATTAGGCTGGGCATGTAAAGTAATGCAGTGTGACTGATACAAGCTGATGTTACACTTCACAGCACAATGCTTCATAATGTGTTATGTCAATGAGAGCATTTAAAAAAAAAAAAAAAGTAATTCTCTAGACAGAACTGATAGAAGAATCTAAGAATAATCTCCCATCTCTCCTCCTCCCTTTTCCCTAAAAAAACCCAAAAAAGACACTGGAAACAGAGGCCAATTTGTTTTTGACACACAAAAATAACTTTTGGAGAATACATAGCAGTTGGTGGTTGTATAATACACTTAGAGCTGAATTAAAAAGGAGAAATATTTTTTTATTTTAAAACCTGCTTTTCTTTTCACAGAGTTAACATAATTTCACAGATGTGAACTCTACTGGCTTTCAAAGCCATGTGTTTTTAGAGGACTAAGACTAGAGTACTTTAATGTACTTCTAGTCTACATAATGTTATGAGCATTTTCAGCTTGTAAGGCAACATGCTATTTCAATTCCAAACAGAAATATTTCTTTTATGAACTGTCTTAGGTTTCTCTTCATTGTATATTCCTTTTATTTATTTTAATTTTAAAACTTTATGTCTGCTTTTCAAGGTCTACTTTTTATTTCTTTTTATAAAAATACCTTTCTTCAAGGTCACATGAACATACAGAAACTAGCATAGCGTTTTCCTCATGTTATTGTAAGCTTCTTGAATTTTATTTTTTTTTGGATCCTGCTAAAATTTTGAAATCTTTCCATCTTATTCTCAAATTCAGTCCTTAATGAAAAAACCCCAAACCACACCCTCCCTCCTCAAAAAACCCCAACCCAAAACCCTCATACACACATGCACACACACACAAAAACAAATGAAAACAAAACCCCCAAAAAGTATTTCTTAGGGTAGTTAAGCTTCTTTTGGCCTGAAAGTTTGAAATTGATTACTTAATAAATTGTTAAATTTGATCCATTTATTAATACCACATCTTGCAAATTAAGCAAAAGGAAATTCAGAAATCGATGAAACTTCAGCATTTTGAAAAACTATGGGGGAGGGATTAAAAATTAGTCTTAAAATTATCTACCTCCCTGTCTGTGTATCTCAACTTCCCAAGGATTATTCACTCAAATCAGGTTACCCTCTAGGGTGACACATTGCTTGTTTGTAATCTCAACCTCCATAAAATATTTTTCATCTCCTTATAGTTGTAGGTTTGACCTTCATGTGAGAACTCAGCCAGGAGGGAGCTCCCAAAATAATGCAGAAGTTCCCTGTGGGAGTGGTGTTGCACATTTCAAGTTTCTGGAAACCCAGGTAGTAAAGGCATTCATCTTCTGCAACCCATTTTTATCTTTTCAAACATGCTGATCTTACCAATCAAATATTATAGTTTGTATATTTTGTTGTTACTTTGAACATGATCCAGTTTCACCTGTTCCACATAGTGAAGGATTAAATGATTACATTTACATTATATTTTATAGCTGTTTTCTCACGAATTGAAAGGAGAAACTAGCAGTAAGGAAAAGGAAGTATTTTATTGATTGAAAAAGTTGCTCTGTTTCCTCAGAATAGAACCTGGACTTGTTTTCCAATGCCAAATCTCCCATTTTAACAATCAAGAGAAAAATGTTATATTTTTCCTTAATGTAAAAGATTATTTTAGTGTATTTATGTGTGCTTGGTTTTTTGGTATTTTTTTCCCCAGAAAAATGCCTGTCTGTACAGTCCCACAACATTACTTGAAACACAAAATTACAAGACAAATATCAGAGACAACAAATATGTCGTATCAAGAAAACAATATCTGATTAGAAAAGTTCAGATGTTCAAACATAGTAGAAATTTAAAATTAGTGAGGTTTTTTAAATTAGATAAAGCCACTATAGCAAGTCTAGCAGATATTAAGCAGTAAAATGGATGAAATATGAATCACATAGCGAGACAAATTCTACAGATGAGTCCTTAATTAGTCATGCCAGTGTTGATGCAACTCCATCCTGTAGTCTCTCTTTCAGTGTTGTTTACTCATAAAGGCTTTAGTTCCTCTGGGAGACACTACCCAGTGGTTAACTGACTGCTCAGGAAGGATGTCATGAATAAATCTCCATGTGTATAAAATTTAGCATAGCCTCTTTATTTTAGCACCTTGTCCCCTATACTTTGTTATCCTGTTCGCAGCACTCTGCAGGAATTCTGCTTTCCTATCACTTCCTTTGCAAAGGAAGGAAACTTTCCTTTGGACCAACGTGTGCTGCTGAGTGCCAGGGGTGCAGAGTTCTGCTGCCTCCAGAGGTGCTCTCCTGCCTTTGTCCTCCACAGAGCCCTGCTGGCTGCTGAGTCTCCAATGGGAAAGAGCTGACCTTTGCTTCTCTCTGCATGCTTCTGCTGCTTACTTCTCAGCTTCCCCTCAAAATACTCTTTTTTTGTCATTTCCATCAAGAAAATGTAACCAGCCAGCACTGGGCTTGTTTGAAGTGTGACGTATCCTGCCAAAGTAACAGAAACAAATAATTTAGGTTAATTTTGGTTATGGAAAAAGTAAAGTTTTGGATTTTTCAGTGTAAATCTTTCTTTTTCCTTCTTCCTGCTACAGTAAAAGCTGATAAAGAAATAATAATGGGGATTTTTTTGTTTTGTTTAGACTTGTAATACCCATAAGCCACAGAATTTTGCTAATCCCATTTACTTCATGTTTTTTAACCAAAAGAGGGTGGAAAAAATTGTGCAATATTTTTACACTTAGGTGTGCTCTTACACTTCTATAATAATTGAAACAATTTACCATTATTGCACTACCACTGATGTTTAGAAGGCCTGCACAGGGAATATTCTGTGGGGTTCAACTTCAATACTTTTTTAATCTACACTGTATATATATGTGTGTGTGTGTTAATCAACATTTTTCACTGGTGAAGGGTAAAAGGCAGTTTCAGAGCACAGTTTATACATTTAGGTACAGGCTTTATATTCAAAGCTTCACTCTGTATTTCTCTACAAAATAAATGGAATCCAGACAAGAATCTGGTTATGGTCCCAGCCACAGGTTTGATATGTGACTCCAGAGAGACCCAAACTAGGGACCACTGCGAATATGTAGGCACAACAAGTGAGTGTCAGAGCACAGCCTCCATTCCTTATGGAAGGTACCTTGGCTAAATTCCTAAATAGTTACTGCAAGCAGATATTGGAATTAAATTTGAAATAATCCAAAATTTCAAAAGACAAAAGACCAGAAATACAATGTAGATAAAGTACTGTCCCTTTCCAATGGCTATGTGTGCTAAAGGAAATAAAATATTACTGATGTATTGCTGTAGTGTTTGTGATTCAGAAACGGCAAGAAAGAATAAAATATAGTTCATGTGGTTTTTTGGGGGGTTTTTTGTGGACCATCAAAACACCTGTTGCTGTGGGCCAGACAACTGGAGGGCTGCTGAGGAAGGACACATGCTGTGTTACAAGTGCCAAGTCTGGTAGTTACAGGCTGTAGTACATACTAGTTCTTAGACAGGCAAATGCTTTTATAGAGAACAGATCACAGGAACTGTAGTTATTACTGGAATGTAATATTAAAACCAACATGAAAACTGACTAAAGGTTACAGAATTTGTTATCACAAATGTTTTACAGTTAGCACATAGTCCTCTTGGGGTAAGAGTGATAGGAGCAAGTGTTGTAGCATGAGATCTGACATCATCTGATTTATTCATGTGCTTGAACAGTGGGTTATGTTATCTGCTTGATTTGTCATTTAAGAAGGAAGTTATTACAACTGAATTTTAGCCACAGACATAAAAAAGAAGGAGTCATCCTGAAAAAGACTAGAAAACAGCTCACCAGTATCTGAGTTCCTGTTGTGAAATTGCTTCTTTTCTTTTGCATACAAAGGAACATAATAAAAGATATTGATGTGAAAATAACTGTAAGAGCTGAATTTTCCCTGAAAACAGAAGACTAGGGAAAATTTCTTTTGAGTATATTAAAGGAAATTTACGACATCATAATAATCCTGTCACAGCTGGAAGAGGCGGGCGGGCTCCACCAGGAAGCTACTTCATCATCACAGCTTAATTTTATATTAAAAAGTTCAAATATGTAAGATGATTAAAACTTCCAGTGGTTTAAGACTTTATTTTTGGGAGACTACAGATACTGCAGAAAACTGAGCATACTCTACCTTGAAAACTGAGGGTACTTTTCTTTGCTTAGATTATAGAAGGAGAAAACATCTACAGTTGAAAGGACTGAAGAATGACATTGTGACTCAGTGTTCTTCATTTTGAAATAACAAGACACTCAGCATTTTCCCTCAGTCACAGCTGGTGTTAAATGTCCTTAGGTATAGTCATGAAGAAGGAAGGCTTCAAGCACCATGCCTGGATTTAAGAGAAGACTTTAACATACATATTTATGTATGCCTTTCATAAAAAAAAATTGATTTGCTTTTAACCATTGTTTACATAAAATAAATTCTATAGATGTATTTTCAGTAATCTAATTTATGTAGGCTTAAATACCTAATCGTTCTAATTTATTCTTTCCAGATAATATTATTCTGGTAGGGAAACTTAATTTATCCATATGTTTCTATTGTTGACATCTTTTTTCTTTGAGAGCTATTCAAAAGTCAGGATAATAGGTGGGGCAGACTTTTGCCTGCTTATAGTGAAAAAGTTATTTGGGTGAGAGGAGATCTCTCTTATTGTACATTCCATTTTGGAAAATATATTTTGAGTTAATTCATAGACAGGCTGTAATAAAAATAATAACAACAATATCTTTATTAGCTTTATTAATAAGCAATACTTATTAAACACTTTATAGAAAATTTAAACAAAACATATTTGTTTCTCCACTTAAGTAATTTTGTAATAACTGTCTTTTTTTCCCCCTCCTAACATTCTATTTCAAAACTTTGAGTTGTTCTGGTAGGATGTGACCCTGTGGTGCCAGTAGGACACAAGAAAGAAAGTGAAATTTTTCCAAGAGAAATTGACTGTTTCATACGGAAATTATTCCTAACTAAATTAAAAAAAAAAAATAGATCAATCTAATAGTTTTCTGAAAAAATATAGTAAAAGTTACAGAGTTAAAACAGTTAAAAACTGTTAGAGAAAGAGGAACAGAGCCTAATAATTAACTTTTTGCCCATAATTTAGCTTGGAATAATTTGCCTAGGTAGGCAACTAATCAGATTCTACTTTTAATGAAAAACTAAGGTTGAGATTTTGGCTGGAGGACTTCAGAAAGCATTCTTTTAAGGACAGGATGCATATCAGTGATGAAGTGAAGGGATGAAGGAAAAGGCTGTCTATCTAAATGGGACTTTATATACTGTGGAAAAATGGTAGTGCCCACAGAGAGAAATGTGACAACTCACCACTACCAGCATCACCTCTCAACATCTTCCCCTTGATGCCTTAGGAAGGCTGACCTGAAACAGCCTTCATTAGGAGAAGCTGGTTTGATCTTGAAAAAAAAGAAATAAAAAAGACCTGTGATGGGAGAAATAGATATGGAATGGGAAGACTGTTGACAGTCTGTTTTCAACTCAAAAATACTCTGAAGGACTTTGGAATTTGTATTTTTAATCTATATGTGTTTTAATTTGTGTTTGCACTTACAGAGCCTCATGGGGAGCTAGAACTTGGTGCTTGCCAGTCCAGGAGCTTCAACCTGAACTTGCAACACACAGAGCAGGGCTTCAGAAGAGACTTGTACTCAGTAAAAGTGAGGAGCGAGTTCATGGTATGGGAGAAGGGAGACCAGTGTCTCCTGCACTTTTCACTCTTCCCTCCTTCTTTGCCTCTTGTAGAGTTAATTCTGGTGGGGACACAAGGACAGAGTTAAATCTGTCCTGACATTTCCATGCAGGGTTGCTGGGAACGGTCCTGCCCTTTTATAGTAGCACAGCCACTCCAGATCTCCTGTTAGTCTTTCATCATTTTTGTAAATATTTTTGGGAAAGAAGGAAGAGCAAAATGCAGCTTTGTCACCCGGCTTACAGAATCTTTTATTACAATTCTGACTGTGTCAGAACTATAATGATCAAAGACTCTCATAGAAGGAGCATTTACATGACTACTCTGTATTTCATCCTTTTCATCTTGTAAGCCATGTGCTTGTGCTCAAATGTTAGCTAGCTTTCCTTTATTTTTTAGTTTGTTTGTTGTTAATAGTAATTTTTCAGGTTCTCATAATTTGAAAACTCTTTCAGATTTTGAATGTAGATTGAAAGCATACTGCTGTTTTCCAGTTAATGAACTTCATGGTTAACTTGTGTAATGAAAAAAAAAGTATATTGGATCCTTTTATGCACTTCTATATCATCAAAGTCTTTAAAACTATGCAGTTCTAATTTCAAGTATAGAGATACTCTAGGTAGCTAAGTCTGAGGGCAGGATTAAAAAAATCTGATTTAAGTATACACAAAAATCTCAGTTTAAATTACAGTGTTAAAGTTTCTCCATAAACCGAGTTTTTTCTTTCTTTTT
>WEIU01007564.1:107728-125278 GCA_013389925.1 Aegithalos caudatus
TTTTTTTTTTCTGAAAAAAGAAACATTCTGAGTTTGAAAACTGCATTGAAACATAAGGGCATTATTATAGATATTGTGGTAGATGTTTGTAAGTGAATAAAAGTCCTCCTTGATGGGATTTACACATGCCTCTTATTCTTCCATAAAGCTTTTACAGAGCTGCAGATTATACCTGTACAAGAAAATCAGTTCCCAGCCTCTAGACCACTCACTTGAGAATGAAAATATCTCAACAGGAGCTTCTAATTAAAAGCAAATTGCCGGAACAGGAACTATTTTATTCTACCTTACTGTTTTGGCCAGAGTAGAAGGCAAGAACAGGTTATGTTGAAAATATAACAGATTATGGTGAAGGAAAGTGAGCATAATGTGCTGGGGAAATAGTGTCAGAGGAGAGCTGTAAAGTAAAAACTATCCTAGCATGGATAATGTTATCAAATGTAACACAAGACACGTGTAAGTAAGTGGATATATTTCATGCCTGCCAATCCTTACATCCTGTTGCACTGTAGCCCTGCTGAATTAATATCTCTAGTCTTAACCACGCTATGGTTCTACTCTGTAGAACCATTTAAAAATTACATAACAGGGCAACCTCTAAAGCTTTTCATGGAGCAGTTGAATTACAAGACCTGTATTTAAGCAGAAGAGCTGATGGCCCCAGAATTATATCAAACCAACCTGAAGTTCTTAATTCTTTATTTAGAAAACCAAACCAAACCCTGAATTTGTAGAGCCCATGACACATAAGACCACTATAGTTTAAAAAGTTATTTTCCCCCTATTGCTCTGTGTTCCCCTTATTGTTCTGAGGAAAACACTCTGCAGTTGAAAAAGCTGATGCTTCAAATACCTACAAACTTGTAATCAGTGTGCTGTGCTAAATAGCAATGCAGGGTGCTCCATATTCTGCATTGTTAGCATATGTCACACTTGGATAGCAAGCAAATAAAATGAACTAAAAATACTGGCTTCAGTTGCCAGATGACAATGAACACACAGAACCTGTCATTTAAAAAATAAAAGTTAAGAATTTTTTTTTTTTGTTGTGAAATTAATATTTGTATCATATCAATCATGACAATTCTATAAGTGAGTCTTTCTTAACAGATGTTTTCCTGAAATTTGAAGAATGCTAAGGTTGCTTGAAGCTTTGTCTACAGCTGATGTTGGTGTAGGTTTTTTTAGGTCAGTGATTACCGTACACACAGGTGAATACAGAAAAAAAGAGTATTCCTACTCTTTTGCTTTATTTGGCTGATATTAAATCCAAAAGAAAAAAATTTAAAAAATCATTCTCATTGTCTCACTATTTTGTCATATTAAGTTATACAAAGCTTCTAGAATCATTCAGAAGATGATCTTTCCTTAAGTCATTATTAATCAAACCCAAATCTACAAACTTTATAAGCTTATCTTGCCAGTCACAAAGCTGTTAGGGTGGTGATGGACTTAGCACCTCTACAGTTTGCAGAGTCTTACTTTGGTATACAATTTTTATCTGATTTGTAATCTGGTTTGGATTTGTAACATTTCCTGTCTAAACCAATAAAGTGAAATAAAACCAGGTTAATGCTTGGATGTAAAATCTTGTATCTCACAGCATGATTTAGAAGCAGCAGATAAATTCTTACTCCTCATTTAGCTCTGAATCGTTGCCATGGCTCTACACCCAGAATTGGTGTCTTTTGCAAAGACATCCAACGTAAAGGTCTACCTTATTTGGGGCTAGAAATAAGGGATTCAGACACAGATATATCAGTCTCTGTCCTGACAAAATTCCAGGCTGGTTGTTAAGTTCGGTTTGTCTAAACCTTTGCTTGTTTGGTCATTGTTAATTAGAGGTATTTTTATATTTTGATAAAGATATCTCATTTCATGGCCATTGACCTTTGATCCTGAATTCCTTTACAGATAAAAAACTGAAGATATTTATTTTGAACATGTGAATTATCTGAAAGTGAGGTAAATCTCTTTAAATTTATTATTGATGTGCAGATTTTACAGCATGCCACACCATAAAAAATAATCATTATCCACACATTACAAGTGGGAACAAGGCTCAAGGCATTACAAGCATCAGGAAACCACACAAGGACAAATGCCAGAAGAGAAGATACATCTTCAAAGTCTGTCTATTTAATTCACTGTATATTGTTGAACTGATACAGCTGTTTAATTTTCTCTTGTTTTGCAAATTCAAAGAATATAAAGAAATATTTTAACAGACTGTACACACCAGAACTTATTGAATGAATCATATAGCAGTCAATCAATCAAAGTCCTTTACAATTCTGTTTAAAATTATTCTGTGTCACATTATTCACTATGGGACAGTGTCAGCTGTGTTTTAAAAATAAGTTCCTAATTTTAAACTGTTAATCTTTTAAGTAGCTAGAAAATAGCTACTATTATCCAAGGGAGAGGAAAAATAGAGTGGTTTTTAGATGTCAATTTGTGTTTTCTTATGTTAAGACAATTTCTGGAAAATGTGTTTTAAAAGTAGCTTTCAATGTATTTCCATTAAGCAGAAGTGAAAACATGATATATTCTGAGTGAAGTCAAAGAAAGCAGTGACATTTAATGATGGTTTTTAAAGGAGGGTAGACAAGTTTTCAGCCAGGGCTTCCAAACACATAAGTAGTTCTAGCAGTTGAAAGCAGAGCATTTAAATCCTTTTGACATCCTTAATTGGATGTTCCCTCACCCTCTCGCCTGTCTTGCTATTTGCCTTTACTTCTCTGTGAGTTTTTCAGAATATTAAAAATGTTCAGAACCTTCTAAAAATAATGCACTTAAATATTTGTAATGCCCTACTGTGTGCACAGCATCAAACCAGTAGTCAGTGAAATTATACCTGGTGATATTTTTCCACCCACCATTTACCAGTCAAGGCAGATAAACAGATGTGTACATGTCTTTAAAGTCTTATTTTTTGCCAGAAGTTTGGTATGTGAAGAATTAAACTGACAGTAGTGCTGGGTTGGTACAGAATGGGAGTAGAGTGAGCTCTGCACAAGCACCTATGTGTGTTTATACGTGTGTGCTTGTGTATGGATATGTGTGCTAGTATATATAAAAAATTTCTGGCTGAGGTTTTTTTTATCCTAGAGTCTAGATTTTTAAAAAGCCATATCACATTACATCAATATTCAATATTTTCCACTTGACATTTTCGTATCATGTTTCTTGGTATGCTATGTGGGACATGCTCACAGTTCAGTAATAAAAGACCACCAAGCATCTATCACATAACTTTCAATGACAAAACACCTACATGCAAGGGAAGAAGGGAAGTTTCATCATTACTGGTTTTAAAACACAAAAAAAAAAAAAAATGAAAAAGGAAAGGTAAGATGTAGGAATTATTAGGAGAGGAAGCCAATGCACACACAGAGCCACATCCACCCTAATTGTGTTAATGTGTATGTCTGTGATTTATTACTGTTTTTAAATTACTTAATTCTGTATATGTAGATGTAATCCTCTCAATTTTAAAATTATGTCGTAGAATAAGAAAGAGTTTAGAGAAGAAAAAAATGAGTGTTCAAAGCTATGGAACAGCTTCCATGCAAAGAATGACAGGTAAGCAGGGAGGTTTTCTGAAGAACTAGCAGAAGAGGTAGAAGCGGTCTGTACAAATGTGGCTTGCATGCAGAGAGATCTTAGGTATCAGTAGTCATTATCTCTTGCAAGACAAAAACTAGACTACCAAGTAAAGGCACAAGATGACACATCCAACAGCCGAACAAGGAATTGGAATTTGGGACCTTCATACAGGATGTCGCAGATACCAAACTTTTATATGAATTTACTGTATTACTGAACAAGAAAATACATCAAGGATAGAAACACATGGTGTGAGCAATTGTAGCCAGTGATCAGTTTGCTGAAGTACTGAGAAGCAGATCTTCACCATTTTTTAATGCAAAACTTCACTGCATTGTGTACTTTTCTGCTTTGTTTTCCAAGGAAGCAAACCACGAACTTAAGCCAAACAAAAATGAACACTGTGGGAGCATTCTTACACCCTGAAGCTGAGAGGTAAGCAATGCAATGTCACTGGTTTAGTACAAAGCTTAATCTACCACAACATAGATATTGTAGACACAAAGAAAAAGACAAACAGATGGGATTTGTCAAATTTGGATCTTTTTTAGTCCCCTCTATTTCCATTTTCTTCTGAAAGATTATTATTAAGTTGATATTTTTCAGCTTTTCTAGGGCTAATACTTTTTCAAATTTTGAAGCCAATATCACTGACATTTAAAATAATATATGCAATTTTTCCTCCTTATTTCTTTATTACATGATGTTTGAAACATTTTTGTCATATTGATAGTATAGCATGGAAGTGTCCAATCTAAGCAAACTCTAAATTTTCAAATTTCCCTTTTTCTTTATTTAATTTTACCACCCCCTCAGTTACATAACTGTGTTATGTGGGTTTGTTTCTCTTTTCCAAAGCACTCGTTTCAAAACATTTTATGTGTTTAGCACAGTACATCCCAAGCTATTGAACATATCAGCCAAGACAAAATGTGGCAGTTGTAGCCTCAGGTAACTCATAAATGGGCTGCGTTCACATCTGAGAGAGAGGAGGAAAAAGTACAACTTGCTGTGCTTAGCAGTAACTGAGTTAATTATTTGCTGACATTGATATTCCATGATAATTGCCACATTCACAGGACTCCACAGAGACTCATACGTTACCAAGTCTCAAATATGTTTAACCAAACTAAAAGAAATAAAATCAGGAAGTTCATGAACAGGAGATTGCTGGAAACAGTATGGCAGGAACTATAGCACTACAAGGCTGTCCTTTCTTACACCCCCTCAGGTGCCTGATGCTGACCTGGGACAGAGCTGATCCTTTGGTCAGTGTGACTTTGTGGCTGTGCACAGTGAACCCCAGACACAGCTGTGGCACATCCACAGCGTGCTGTGGAAGCAGTGCACAGCTGACAGTGGAAAATCCTGGAACCACCCCCCCACACACATAACATGGCTGATTCACAGAATATGACTTTGCCGTGGCTGTTGGTCTGCCTGAGTTGCTGACCACCTGGACCAATAAATGGTGAAAGTCCCTTTTTATTCCCTGGGAAGAAGTGATGCTGAGAGGGAGCCAAACCCTGGCACCACTGACAAGGCATTTTAGGAACTGCGCGTCTTAGGTCATTCACAGGCAAAGAGCAACAGCTAGCAAGAAGTGTTGAGAAACAAGGTTTTCAGATTAAAGTTACCAGGTGATTTATGTAGGTAGGGCAGCTGCTGGAGAACAAGCAATGTAATAAATTATTGATCCTGTGGAGGGTGAGACAGCTACAGCTGGAACACACAAAGCTGTGATGCCTTTGATGGGCACAGGATAGAAACTAAATTACCTTGGAGAGTGCTGAAATAGATCTGGAGAGCAAGAAGGGACACTGCTAGTGAAAGGGAAAGAAAGATGGTGAACTTCTGCCCAAAACAGAAGGAGAGGGTAAGAATATCACTGCAGAGAGAATTCAAGCTGAGACAGAATTCAAACCAGTTGAAAGGATAGGGGGCTGGTGAGATAATTTACATTGGTATGTAAGCCCTGGCTGAAAACTTGTCTACCCTCCTTTAAAAACCATAATTAAACGTCACCTTACATTTCTGTTTACATATATTTCTAATGAGCTTTGAGGCATCACATATGAAGTTCTTATATTGAAATATAGGATTTTTGTGTTTACTATCCACAGTAAAGTATTTTAAAACTTCCATGAGGCAGTAACATCCATGACACTGAGGTTCATTGCCCCCCTGACTATTTTGTATCACTTTATCTTTGGTAGTAGATTAGTCACATAAATGGGATACTAAAGCAGGAACTTGAGTTGTTTCTTTTGGTACAATAAATACATACTTCCCTCTTTCGACATCAGAGCTGTGAAACAAAGAAGCGTTACAATTATACACATAAATGCTTCTAAGATGTGAAACTTTTGTGACAGTGATTTTAGCCCTAAGAACATCAAGGTTATTTTGGGGATTCTCTAAATTTCTATAGCATAGATGCAGGAAGAGAAATTGAAGGGCTAGTGGCTGTTGAAGACCTTTATCCATGCGGCAGCAGTCTGATGTTCTCACGCAACTGATGGAAATAAGTAAAAAGAATTTTCTAAGGCATGACTAATTATGAGTAAAGCAAAGTTATGTGCAAAGTATTTCTTGGATCTTGGGTGTCTTTTGTCTTTTACCTTTGGGTAAGAATCCATTTTTTGCTGGTTTTTTTTTTGTTTTGTTTTGTTTTGTTCTCTTTTGGCACACTAGCAAATTGAAGGAAGTGGGTTAAACATGATTTTGATACTTAGCTAATAAATCCACAGAATCCCTGATCCCTCTGCAATGAATTAAGAAAAGGTCCAACATAATGACCTATATTTGAGCATCTATTCAGGACCAAATTAACTTGTTTTTTAGAACTCCAGAATGTTGCTAATGAACAGAATAACAAGGAACAAGGTAATTATTTAGAGTGCAGGATTTGGGGAAAGATTTTGGGCAAGGAGATGAGGGCAGATGGATGGGACTTCTACACCATCAGACATAAACTTCTTTGTTGGAACTGAATAAAGAGCTTGAGCTAAAAGGAGGTGAAAGTCCTTTTCTGAGTTTCAAGGTAAAGATGCTCAGTCTTCAATCATGTCTATTGCAGAGAAAAAGTAGGTTTATAATTTTGACTGTGCTGTTGTGAGAACACTTGATATCCCAATCCTTATAAGTGCTTGTGAGTTATTTGATTATTACTGCTTGCTGTGCAATATCTCAGAGCTTGGGGGCAGGATGGGGCTCACCAACTTGATCAGTTTCTCACAGCTTTTTCTGAGGTACATCCTGTGCCCCTTGGTTATCTCATTTTTTGCAGTCCCACATTACTTTTTGAAACTGACTTGTTAAAAATAAAGTTAGGAATCTTGTTTTGTTTTTCCCAAACAGGATTTTCATGCTTTTCTGGACTGCTTTAAAAGGAGTATGGTTATGATGATGACTACTGTACTACTGCATAGTGCTGTCGTCTGCATGTTTTTAACAGTGCTCTCAGGTAATTTCTGCTGGTTTATTACTTTTGCCTTTTTTTTTTTTTTTTTTTTTTTTTTTTTTTTTTTTTTTTTTTTTTTTTTTTTTGTTTTTTTTTGTTTCTTTTTTTTTAAATTTTTTTTATTTTGGGTTTTTTTTTTTTTTTTTTTTTTTTTTTAATTTTTTTTAACATAACACACGTTGTGTTTGCTCAGACATTAGACAGTGCCCATATGGTAGTTTAGGCAAACCATATCTCCCAAAGGTACTAACTGCTTTAACCCATCTATTGTTAAAAGGTATTTGAAATCCAACCCCTTTTCCCAAGAAAATTCCTCACTTAGCTAAAAGCAAATGTTCCCATTTTGCCTGTTTTTAGCTATTTTGGCCTTATCCAGAAAGAAACAAATCTAGCAGGAAGAAGAGAAAAAGAAGTTAAAGTATATGCATCAGGTTGAACATTACCCTAACTCTGAGCTCATCCTAGGCACTGTGTCCACATAGGTAATGCCTATCTTTGTACACTCTCTAAGTTGCCTTTCGTTAACTCCTCATTAACAACCCAGGTCTTTGATGCATGTTCATTTCTTAAACGTCAGACTAGTGAACAGAAATATAATTGTACAATTATATACCCAGGTATGAGGTTAAACATGTCTGTAGGTTTAGATTTTTGTCTGCTTGCACCCCGTGCAGTCTGTACAGACACCGAGTGTCCTGTCATGCTGGTCTGGTTGTGCTGTACTCACAATTCTTCTGCTCACTGCTCACCCTTCTTGAGTATCTGAAGGATGGTGTGGATTACATTCGTTTCAGCAAAGTCTGCCAAGGTGAGCTTAAACTTCCCCACTTTAATGCTTACATATCTTAGGATCCAGGATTTGTTCAAGCCTTTTAGAATTCAAAACATTTCAGAAAATAACTCAGTGTCAAGAATAATATATTGTTTTTCTTTAAAAGTATATTTTTTAGAGCTGCTTTTTGGATCTTGGTTTGGGTCATATCACTGGGTATTTGATTTTTAAGCAGAAATTGAATATTGAAACCCTCATGTTAGACGATGTTGGAAGATACTTGGTGTGCTTGCAGACACCCTGAACACACCTCCGTGCTCCCTGATCAGTTCCCTGATTACATTCTGGTAGCACTCATAAGTCTCATATAACTGGAAATTTTGTAAATCTCAACCATTTTTGTTATTATTATTTCTGTGTAGGAGATCACCTACACATCATACATACTTGCAAAGGGCACAGACCAGCTGCAGGTTCTCTGTGTGCACAGCTGCTCAGTATTAGTTTCCTGCAGCGCTCAAATTTGGGCACCTAAACTCTCAGGTGCTTAAGTGTTGCATGCTGTAGTAAGACAGCTGTATGAAGCATGGAACCACCAACCACAAAAGTCTATCAAGGGAAAGACTCTGAACCAGTGTCTGGAGTAGGACCAGATTTATTAATGGAGAGTTCTTGCTGCCAGGACTCCTCTGTAAATGCATGCATTATTTTGTTCACTTTTTCCCTTAATCATGTGAATATTATGAAAATCATAAAAATTGCAGTCACATTTAAATCTCTTTTTTCCCCCTGACTGTTGTTGTGGCAGTATTCTTCAGTATTGTATTTAAAATCTTTCCTGCTAAACCCAAGCCCAAACACAAACCAACCAACCAAACATCCCCAGTCTGATGCTGAAATTTACTGCTGAAAATCAACTATCTTGTTGCAGCTTTACCTTTCATTAGGCATTAGAAAATAAATAATTTTATAATCAAAACCATATTACACCATTTAGATAAAAAATTGCAGAAAGGCTATATCTTTCCCTCAGGGCCCATAATCAAATATTTTTCTTTGTAGTTCAGAGTGGTTAAAGAGCTGAAAGTTATAAAAAAACAGGGAAGGTTTTAAGATGTGGAGAAATTTAATTTGTGCTGGTTTTTAAAAGTAAGACCATATAATTTTCTCAAGATTTTATGTTAAGCCCAAAAATAGAGAAAGGCAGACATCGAATGACAGGGAAAATATTAGTAAAATGTGATTATAGGTGTAAGAAAATTCAGAAACTCTGTGTGTTGTGTGTGAGAAGCTTAATTTGTTACATACTTTTCAGCTTTGAGAATAGAAACTTAAATTTCAGAAGATAATAAAGGTCTTCCTTTACATTTATTAGAGTCAGAGCAAAGCTTGCCCACTAATGCTTAGAGGATATCTATGTCTGAAGAAATTACCTCATAAAGGAAGCTGGCGTGGAGCTGAATTGTAGACAGTGACAGGGCTTGCATTATTTTCAGTGCCTGTAACACATATGAGTAGTAACCACTAGTCAACACCACCCTTAATATTTTTCAGACTTTTATATTTTGTTTTTTTCTTTAATTTGGAGTCAAAATTGAATACATGAGATCATGCCTTTTAAAACAAGGGCAAGTTGAACATAGTGAACATTTTTTCACTTGTGTTTCTCTTACTTGCTATTTAATCCTGGAACATTCCTTATAGATAGGTTTTCCTCTCACTCAAATTTTGATTTTGAAAATTCTGAAATTCAAGTCACACTCGTTACCTAAATTTCAGTCTGGGGGTGGGTGTCATGATGCTTTATTTCTGCTTACACCAGGAGAACCACAGTCTTTTAAGCACTGGGTATAATCTTGCTGCCAACCAGTTACCAAGTGGGCAATTGGGAGACATTTATCACATGATTTGTAAACTTTGTGCATTGGAAACACCCTGGTCATCCAGTAGCTGGTTCTACAGTTTACAGTGTGATTCTTTGCTTGTGTAATGCTGCAGTGTGCTCTTAAAACTAACAGGTGTTCACTCTAGAGATGGTTGCACTTCATTTGTGAACAAAGTGATTCCCATGAGGATCATGACGAGGTATATTCTCTGTCATAACTTGAAACTCAAGCAAGTCCAACAGATGTAAAATTGAATTGAGTAATTGAAACAGAATTGGACCTACATGTTCCCAATATTAAGTTTTAGAAAGCATTTATGATCCATGCAAATGAAGACAACTCATGTATATTAATGCAATCCTATTATTCTAATTAACTTTGCATATGGCATAGTAAATATTGATACTATTAATAAAGTTAAAGCAAGATGGAATTGAATATTCATAATTTAGCTCACAGTGCATTACAGATGTTTTACACTGAAAATTAATTCTGTGTGAAGTTATATATAACTGATAAGTTTTTATTTGGCTGCTTTTTTATATACAGTATGCTCATTCTGTCCTTGATTATAACCTTTGGGCAAAAACAAAAAGTAATCTACGAGGTTTTCCATAAAAAAGAAAGGTGGCAAGACTGATAGACTAAAAGAGCTAAAATGTTTCTGATACAGAAGACCTAGCTCATAAATTTGAAAATATTTTTATTTGTTTCACCACTGCAATGAAAAAATATTGAATGGTTCTCTCTCTCTATCATAGTTGATTTTTACTGCCCATTGGTTTAGAATGATTTCAGTATTGCAACTTTCTTTTCATTCTTGATATCTTCCTCCTCTTTTTTTGAACCTTCCAGATTTCTAGAATTGCAACTGAAAGACCCTGTGCAGAGTCCCAAACTTTTGCCTGAACTTCCATCCTTATGCATCTGAGGTATCACCTCTTGAAAACTGTTGGTATCTGAGATTTAATCTCTCTATGGCCATAGAACTACCTCCTTTTGAATTTCCTTTTATTGCCTCATTTATCTTAAATTGTAGTAATTCTCAGGACTGCTTTTAGACTTCTGATCTATTTTTGTCTCATCTTCACTCTGACAAATAGCTCTTGTCTTCTTCAACTTCAACAAGTTGTCATTTCTCCCTCTTTTTTCAATACTTCTCTTTTCAATGTTTCTCTTCTTCTTTCAATATTCTTCTCAATCATTCTTGTTTTCTGGGCTAGTGAAAAAGAATTCTAAGTTTAAAAAATACTTTTAGAAGGAGGATTCACTTATCTTAAAACTAATTAATTCCAATGCCTTTCCACCGCTGCTTATTTTCCTTGAAACACAAGCAAGGAAGTCCAAGAAGGCTTCATGGGCTTGGGTGGGTGGCCCCATGCAGTTGCTGCAAGGCTTGCTTTTATTTTGTTTTCCCTCGAAGAAGCAGTTTTATATAGAAAAGCTGTGTCTTAGCATGATCTGTTCTCCAAAGATAAGTGTTCTGATGTTTCTTCTTCTTGGCATTTGTTAATTTTCTTCTTGCTCTAGACCAGATGAGCTTGGAAACATATATTAATATAGCTGCAACAAAAGTTCAGCTCTTTTAAGCCCTGTATAACTCATTTTGTCTTCAAGATCAGCTACTAACTGGTTCATGCTTTGTAACTATATAAATTCATTATGTGCACTCAAAATTGAATATATATAAATTAATCCAATGAAGGATTAATTTAAAGATAAATTAAGGCAATGAAGGATCTGCTGTTTTATTGCTAGTCCTTTTCATTCTACAGGCAGGGGTACTTTGCCAAAAAAACAATAAATGGAAAGGAATCAAAATAGAAATTAAAACATTTAAATAGTCTTCAGGGAAACCCTCAAGTATACTTTAAATTGATTAAGGCATATTTCAGCTTGAGATAAATAAATTAATAGTAAATCAAGTTCAGCAGGGTATAAAGCTCCCAGATATATGCTCAGAGTACATTTAACAAAAGTTTATCTCTAAGTGTTCCTCAGTTTTGAACATCAAGCCCCCAGGTTCATTTTTTCTGGATGCCTGATTGCATTATCTGTGCCTAGCACAAAAGTACTGACCTGAAATTCTTGTTTAAGTGACCATCAAAGAATCCTTTTTTAAAATGAGTCACAAGCATGGACAGGATCCTTTTCTCTAGGGTAACATAAATTATGCTGCCATGATCACAAATTCTTGATTTTAAAATAATTTTCTGCTAAATGTAAAACACATATTTAAAGAAATAATATAAAAGTCTTATTAAATAATTCACAGATACCCTTAAATCATCAGCTGCTGCAAAAATATTTTCAACTGCTTGAGGCAATGATGGGGAGGATCAGGTAGAAGAGAAGGGAAATGTAGCCTTTTTCTCCTTAGACACATTAATTTTTAAGGCTCATCTTTCTAGTTCATCTAGTCAAACTATAAATAGTTTTATTAGTGAATTATGGCCTACCACTTTTTTAAGAAAAATTTCACTAATATTCTCACAATTCGCATACCACTAACTAAAACACTAGAAAAACCCCCACAACATTAAAACACAAACATACAACAACAAACTTTCAGAATTATCAGCATGAACACCAGGGTAGCACTCAGTTTAGAAAATTTTGAAATCATGTTATCAAACACAAAATACAGTTATTAAAGTAACATTGATATCTTTGCAGTCTCAGAAATGCTATTAAAATTATAAGCACTCATGGTGTTGTGAGGTAATAAATGCGTTTTTCTGATGTTTATTCTTGATCTTCACAGAGCTGCAGCTGAACTAACATAATGAGGTTGTTTGAGTGCCCAGGATGTTGCTTATAGGTTACCCATGTATGATACACAGTTTCTGCAAACATTTTCAAATAGTTCATTGGTCACCTATACTCAATTTTGCTAGAAAGCAGAATGTTTGCAACCCTCAAACTGCATTTGAATTACTGTAGTTTAGGTTTTCTTATCTCTAATTAGAATCTGATTTTTTGTTCCAGTCACAGTCTCATCTGTGAGGGACTGTAATATCTCCCTGAATGTGTAATATATTTCATTTTCAAATTAAAATTTTGGATACTTTTTAATTTTGTATTCTGAGTTCAATCCCTGTTTCTTATGTTTTTAACTTCAAAGGAAAAAGATCCTCCTCCAGCTAAAACACAGAATTTTTCAGCAAGAAAAATGCTTTCTTTTGCAACAAGTGCTCACATTTATGACAGGGTTCTAGGCTGTGAATCCCCAGCAGAGAAATAAAACACTTCAACTCTGTGTTTCCTTTGGCTGGATTAACCAAGCCTTGATCTCTCCTCTGAGAGTTTCTGGCTACAGTCAAATATTGTATTCTGCTTTCTTTTCCTTTCTTTCCTTTCCAATATACATGGAGGAGCATTTTTGGTTACTCACACTACTCACTCCTTGCCAGCTGCTAATATAAAATGTTATTGCTCTCTAAGGAGACTTGTTCTTCATGTGTTTTTCCAAAGTTCAGTATAAATTCTTCCCCTCTCTTACAGTTCTCTTACAGTAGTTCTGTACGGCCACGGTTGTTTTACCTCGGTTATTCTGCCCTTCATGCATACACATCTTTCAAAGCAGGCAACACAGACCTCCTCAGCACCAGCTCTCAATCCTTTGAGCCCATTCCCTGCTATTTCTCACAAGCCTACGGAGCAGTTCTCCCTCAGTGCCCTCGATTTCCATACTAAAGCCGATCAGCCCTGCAGCAGAACGAGCTGGGCTGGCTCCCTGCAAAGCCCCATTAGCAGCGATGCTCCGTCGTCCTGCTGGAACGTGCCATGCGTTTGGGAGATTGTAAAACATCGCGAAACTGGATTCAGCAATTCAAGCACCTGCAGTATCCTTTCCATTCTAACACCTTTCACTTCCTTTTACCTCACCTTTTAGGTTAAATGTATATTTTTCCTTGGCCTGCTCTAGGTCTATGTGTATCTACATGCATGTATATGTGCACTCATGGTAAAGCAAGGGAACTTTGCAAACAAGCAGATCTAAGTCTAACTACGGACTAAAGTTTAAAAAAAAAAAAATCAAATATTTGATTATATAATGGATATCTGATCACTACACATAGTTTAAAGGGGACCATTTGCACAGTTTTCCAGTATTTCACTTAAAGAAACAGGTATTTTTCCCACAGTCATTTTACTGGTCAGCTAAATGCGCATACTGGAGCCCTTTAGTTTGGAAGCAGTCAGAAGAGAGTCGTGGTAAAAACTTGCATTTCTATTTAACCACAAACATATTAATTGCTAAATGCAACAATAATGGAGAGGTCAACAAATAATAGGTATACAAAGGAAAGCTTTTTTGTCATGGTTTTTCTCTATAGGAAAAATAAAATCTTATCTGGTCCTTCACATTCTCCCAATTAAATAGTGTTGAGTATACGAAAGTTGCAACATCATTGAAAACAAGAGTATTATCCACAGACACTAAGAAACTGTATCCACAGGCAACTTAAACTGCATTAAAAACAAATCCAGAATTACTTTTAAATTTCTTATTAGATCAATATGTAGATGTATTCAAGAAAGATTGAATCACCCTAGTCACTGAGCAGTCCTATGGTTCCTCTTACTGTGTTTTACATGCCTCCAGTTGCATTCCATGGCCAAGGGATTAAGTATATGTATGATCCAGCAGTGCTGGATGGGAGGTATCATAGTATGAGATTTGCAACTATTGTTTAATATACTTTGAAAATTAAAATTTATGGGATTTCATGCATCCATTTTAAACTGAAAACTTCATCTGGAGCAAAATGCTCATACTTTTCACAGATTGCATCACTTTTTAAGCATCATGCTCCAAATTTGGACTTATGTTTTGGATCAACAACTGTTTAATTATTTTGTGGAAAGAAACTTGCTTTAAATGGAGAAACATAGGATACTGAAAAAAAAGAAAGTCCTTTTTAAACTAGGAAAACAGACCCAATATTCTGTTTTCTGCTTTTCGTTCAGACTTTGGGCTACAAATTATTCTGTGATTGTTTATATAATAGCCTGTCTGCTCTAGACTACCATTCATGCAATAAAAAACTGTGTGAAAACAAGCAAACAAGCTAAAAACAAAACCAGCAAAAAACCTTCCAAAAGCAACATAAAATGAAACATTACAGAAAAAGCTGATCTAAGGAAAATTCACCATCTAAAAAAGGTTTATATACATATACAGCCGTGAAGTCTATTGGGATTTAATGATGACTGCTTTTATGGTCAAGAAATGGCAAAAGAGAAATAATGTAACACTTCTAAAACTTCATGCACTTCCAAATAGATACACATGAGAAAAAAGATGAAAATTTAAATTGTTGCATCTGTTTAAAATTAATTTGATTACCTCATAGAAAAATTATAATCAGATTACCAAACATTTAAATCTCAGTGAATCAGATTTCCCTCTTTGAGCTGATGGGAGGGAAAGTTCTCCTCGAAAACCAGAAAATTTTGCAGCTCTTTCTTGATGATAAGTCAGCAAAGAGAACTGATGTGACAGCTCAATCTAACAGAAGAAAACTAGCTTATTCCCCTCTGTAACACCTAGTAGGAAGCAATGCAGTGTCTACTGATGAACTGAATCACTTTACCAAGGCTTTCACATATATTACATTTAAAAGAAACAAAATACTGTATATCAAATCTTCTTTGTATTGCTGTAAACACACACACACACACGCACACACAAAGAATTTCAACTTGTTTTTCCACTCTTGTTTTATATCAGCCACCAAAATAATCCAAAAATTCTTTCCCGGATTTCTTAATCCTTCAAATATCATGGCAATACATTCAGCCCTTTATCATGATATGGAAAATTAACATATTTCTTTCTTTACAAAAAATGAAATATCCTGACCTTATTCCCATTTTTCCTGAATGAGAATAAATTTATTTAAAATTAAATTATTGCAACAATATTCTTGAAAATGTTCAGCAGTCTCAAGAATATAATTTCTGTCAGCAATGGTTTTTTAGCTTGATACAGAGTCAGTGAAGCTGGCTAAGTTGTGGAAAGAGAAGAGGGTTTGAGTTCTCTTTTCCATTTCTTCTCCCCTCCCACACACCTTTTCTATTTTTTCTTTTTCATTCCAGATAGAATATTGCATGACAAAGCCCTGGATAGACCTGGAGGAGCAATTATCACCACATTTCTTACACTTCCTCTTTTTTCCTCCTCTGCTTCACACTGTTCCACTATTTGTTTTGTTACTTAAGAAGCTTTCTGGACAAGAAGTACATTGTTTTCCAGGACTGGAAAATGCTTCAATACTGTAGGTACAATTGCAACATACAATCACCATTATAAATAATGGAATCTTATTTAATAACAGTAATCTGCAGAGGCTGAACTCATGGAGCTACTTGAGGCAGTTTGAAAAATGTACAAAATCAAAAAAAGTGAAATTTCTTTCAGCAAGAGTGACTCATTTTTATACAAATTTTAAAGTGCATTTTGCTTGGTTTTAATCTCACAAAATCTTAATGCTTGTTGGTTCTGACCCCCTAGAATTCTGATGTTGATTTTACAGAGCTTTTCCAAATATAAAAGAAAGAATTCAGTGTTTCTTTGATGGCATTCTTCTGGTAGGAAAACCTTTCCCTTTCTTACAGATATTGCATAAAACATGAATGTATTCTTGCCACTTTATCCCATTGAGATCAGACAGAGAGATTTGCCCTGGAGCAGTCCTAGTTCTTCAGATTATTTTGCTTGTTATGCAGGGGGTACATTTCTATATATTTTTTTTTTTCATGATGCTTCTTCAATTTGGCAGGTAGGTAGTATTTCTGTGGATCCAAAAATGCATCATACAATGCAACAATGTTTCAACACAAAACAATATTCAGGACCCTAATTTAATGCTTCCCACTTTCAAGTGAGAGATTTTTTTAATAGCTCTGCTCCATGTTTTTGTGGTTCATACTGTACTTTTATGAGTCTCAAATGGGTATTTTGGACACATATTTTATAGCCAGAAAATTCTGATATCTGGTAGCCTATTCAGTTCACAAATCATGAGAATCAGACAGTTTTTTTCAACCTACATGTTCCATAATAAATCACTCAGCTTTTTGTGTAAACAGGGTTTTTCTGTCTGGCTATGGCAATCTTTAATCTCTTTCTATTCAGCAATCACATGTCCTCCAGTTTATTTTTAATGCCAACAATAACAGCTATGGATTTTCCCGTCATCCAATTTACCACAGTCAACACACCAACAATTCACAGCACAGGTCTCCATTTTCTCCTCAAAGCATCACACTGTACTCATATACATTTATTTACCTGGCACTCACAGTGGGAAGAGTAGGAAGAATCATCCAATCTCTCATTGCTCACCTGGAAGACCCATTTTCTTTATGAAAAGGATGTATATGATCTAAAAAATTAAGGAAAGACTGTTCTATAGGATAACCAAGAATCAAGACCAAAGAATTCCTTAGTCAAATGATTTTATGATGTTGTCAATTAATTTGTTCTATGTTCCACAAAACAAAACAAATTGTTACTTCCACGTGGTTTCCTATGGCTGCTTGTACATTTAATGTAAGATGTAAAGACTTTTTTGAGAGAAGATATCAAAAAGAGTCTGGGCTTTCCTAGGAAAAGGAAACTGACCTATTTTGCCTAAACAGCACCATGAGATTGTTTATTTTTGAAATTTAGGAGTGATTACAACTGAATATCTAGAGAATAAAATCAAGCATGTCCATGTTAACCAGTTAAAATAAACTTTCAAGCCACTCTACTGTAAACCTTTTTTTTTTTTTTTTTTTTTTTAATTTTTTTTTTTTTTTTTTTTGTT
>WEIU01007564.1:140143-154271 GCA_013389925.1 Aegithalos caudatus
ATAGTACGTACACATACATGAAATCTGTTGTCTCAGCAAAGTTTTCTCTTTGGTTTATTTCTGTATTTGGATGCAACAATGAGGAGATTCTCTGACTCCTTCTTCCTGTAATCTTTCTGCCTTAAGAAGAAAGATGGAAAAAGTGTATTTTCCCACATGGGAAATAATTGTTTCCTACCTGAAAATATTAGATGAATATCACTGTAACACAAGCACTTTAAACTTATTGATTAAGTTTTTCCATATAAAAAGGTATTAAGTATAAAATTAAGATATGTCTTCCAATTTCCCTCTAGTAGCTGTGGGGGTTTTTTTGACTCTCAGGAAACCAATTCTCACACAGCTGTTATTCCCACATTTATTATCTACATTTTTACAACCTTTCACCACAGATTACTTTCAGTGAAGGTCACACCGTGTCTGACACCCAGAGGAGAAAATGTTATCCACAGAAAATTTCTCTGATATCAGATGAGGAAATCATACAAATGAAAATTTTGGTATAGATAAAGTTTAAACAGCCTATCTTGTCAGGAAAAAAACTTAACACAGTAATTCTGAAGATGTATGTAGAGAAAGAGGTCACTCAGAGAACCATATTATCTCTTCCAGAGAATTGCTTCATTTACCTAAAATATTTCCTTGTTAAAATATTCCCTGTAAGTCTGAAGAATTAAACAAATTAATCATCAGAAATAGCAGAGACCAAGAGAAAACAAATTTTATTATGAAACAATAGAAAAATAGCCATATTTTTTCAGCAAGATGAGGGAATAGATGGAAAAAGTTTTTTTTTTTTATATCAAAAGTTAGAAAAAAATCCCTTTTCATAAAGAAGAAATTCCAAATTTGTGAAGGCCCAAATGAACTACTATTAAGATTTAAAGAAAAAGACTAATAAGATATTAAAGAAAAAGAAATTTGATCTAGGTTATGTGATGGATTGACATGACTTATCAAAAATTTAATTAATGCAAAACCAGGACAAGTAACAAGGTTTGATGTACACAAGAAAGAATGCTATGTACATAATATGGCCTCTCTTCACCCTTATGCTTAGTGATTAATGGGACTGTTTAAAACAGCAATGAAGAACAAAATCAGGACTTGAAATAAATGCTATGTTAATAACTGGGTTTCATGGCAGCAGGCCCAAAGGCAAAGCCATCTAAACCTTTACAATTCCACATACTTTGGACATCCTGTGATTTAAATTTAAATTACGTTTAAAAATAAACTAAAAAATCATACTTGTCCAAAATTTATTTTATATAGCCAAAGTTAATATCAACATCCCCAACTCAGACTGAATGCAATACAAAATTATTATGATAGTAACTTACATTAAAATATTCCATTTTTTTTCACAGTAGCATTTTAATAAATATTATCTAGAAGACAGAATGCTTTAGGGGGAATTAGGGAGGCCTGATTACTGATAGATAAGATAGTTATTTAGTTAATCTGCACAGGAGGCTGAAAAAGCATGGAACCAATTTCAGATTTAAATGGACAAAGCCAAAATCCAAAGCCTAACATATACTTTTCCTAGCTAATCTTTCATATTATGCTGAGCTTCTAAAGGTGTTAGAAAGAATACTGCTTACCATTGCTTTTTTTATGCACCCTGTGTATTTAGAAAAGATCAATGAATAAATAATATGTTGAAATGTCCATGAAACCAGTTGGAAGTTGATGCTCCTTCCATTTTTAAAGGTTTTCAGAATGTTGATTCTATGGCACCATTTAAAAGGCAGAAATAATTGATTTTTCTTATGTTTTAGTCCACTTCAGTGGGTGTAGTCATTTTTTGTTAGCTTCATTGTACAAAGGAAACTTCACACCATTACACATTCTGGTGCTGGAGGTCAGTACTCACTTACTTGTCTAGTAAGACCTTCCATCTTCAGGTTACAAAGAAATTCACTGGCCCTGAGGAAAAAAAAATTCTTCCCACAGGATGCTTGTCTTCCTTGATTATCTAAACCAAACAGTTTTGTTTAATTTCCAGCATCATTAATTCTTTAGAACATGTAAGACAGAGTCCCAAGGGAAAATTACTCATAACACTATAAATTGCAAAGGACTCTTCATAGACTTTTTAGTTTTTGGAAGTAGAAAAATAGTATATTTTTTAATTTATTAAGTTAGCTTACTACAGCTGTAGAAATAGACAAAATGTGCAAATCACAGAACAGCTAAAAAGGTGAAAACATATAATAAGAGGACACAAGGAATTATCACTTAAAAATTCAAGGATGATGCAGCACAGCTGAGAAAAGAACTGCTTCCATTTGCATTTTGCAAGTTTAAATAAGAGCCCACCTTAATAAATAAAGCATGGGAAGATGGAACATCTTTCAGGATGGATGAAACAGGAGCATGGCAACACAAATGAAGTCATGGCCGGGATATTCACAACATTTCAATCAGATTTCTGCTCAGGTGAAAAGTCAAGCAACAAGTAAGTCACTTCCTGATGTGAAAGGTTTTTTCCACTTTATTACAAACCTTATTATTAGGAAAGAGTTGGGTTGATTAATGTTACTTTAGGACAAGACCACAAAAAGTAAGGAAAACAGCAACCCATTTTATATTTTTCTCTTTTACAGCTATGGGCATTTCAGAAATGATTTTTCAGAAGTATTTGAGTTCTTGTAGCCTAGTAAAAACTGATTGTATCTGGCTGTAGGCTTGTTGAACTAACACTGGCCTCAGGCCATCTCTGACTTTGGGCTTGCGTTGGCCTGACTGGTGTGGAGGAACAAACATGCTGATGGCTTTAGCTTCAGAGAGGTGTGTGGCATAACACCTGCTGTTATATCTGGGGTTTGCAGGAGATGGTTAGTAATAACAATTATTTGTTTTGTGCAGAATAGCTGTTCCTGACTGTAGCAGGAGTGCAACGTGTGTCGTTGTAGGACATGAAAGAAAGATGAGAGACTCCAAATATTTCAGAAGGAAAAGAACATAGAAAAAAGGCTTTATTGTCTAATTCATACTACCTTTTACAAGGTGTTCCAATACAGACTTAACATGATTGGTGAATAGGAACAAAACCTCTCTAATCCCATTTGTTAAACTAGAGAAACAACAAAACACCACCTGGAGAAAGGATAGATGTTTGCCAAGATTGTTTTGAGAAGATGCTTTCTTGAGAAATTTTTCCTTGGGAAAAAGTTAGCAGCTGCTAGCAGGCTAAAATCTCTCAGACCCAGAAATATAAGGCCCACACAGTGTGTGCTAGGACAGACACATGATCACAGCAGGAGCCTTGAACCATCATAGGCAGCTCCTGGAGGCACCAGAGCTATAAAATCACCAGTGTTAGTTCCCTGGTTAGCAAAGAAATACAGCTCTGGGAAACAAGCAAAAGCAACATTTGAGACAGTGAAGAGAAGAAGGTTTGGAACACATTTCATGGATAGCTAATGTGGATACACGGTGGAGCCTTGAACCAGGGAAGAAAGACAAAGGCGTGGAGTGTCCTAGCAGTGTGTAGGGCAACAACTTCCACTGGGTTCCCACATGGGCGTGCAGGAATCATCAACATCATACTTCTGGCAAAGAACTTGGTGTGCTGCTGACTTGTCCACTGGCAGCCCAAAGCCATCAATATCAAGACTTGGGAGATGAGTGGAAGGAAAGTAATTATAAAAGAAAGAGCTGCATGCTTTGAAGAAGTTTTCGTATATTAATTTTAACTGTAATTCCTTTAAACTCTAAATTCTAGCAACACCACAACTGGACTAATAGTAACTAGATAATATTATTACTAATAGTAATTAGATTGTTAATATTTCAGCTGGATTATTTATAAATTTTTGCTTTACAAAATTCAACATGTTACCTAACTTGCACAGAAGAGAAATTTGAGTGCAGCAAATGGGTGGAAAACTATTGTTCAGAAGAGGAGGATCAGGGAATACTATCAATGTGTGCAAATACCTAGTTGGGAGTAGTAAAGAACAGGGAGACAGACTCTTCTCCATGGTGCCCAATCACAAGAGAAGAGACAACAGGCATGAATAGCAGTTATAGGAAATTCTCTTCAAATACCAGAAAAAAATCCAGGGTCTGTGTCAAGTGGATTGTACAGCCATAGGTAGTTATAATTTCCTACACATATGTTATGAAAAGAAGATAATACACTCAAGCATAACAGAAAAACACTTTAGAAGAACGATAACTTGTACCAAAAGAATCTGTCCAGAGAGGCATTAAATATAAAGTGGGAGAAATAGAAAATATATAATAAAAAAGTTAATAAATATCTGAATTTTACCAAGTTTATTTCTCATTACCTTTACTTGTGGTGTCTTCTTCCAGTTGTCACAAGGCTAGTAAGTAGAAGGAAGGTAACCCTAGAAACAGTGAGGGTTCACCTGAGGGAGTTGCATCCATATGAGATGCCGTTCTCTGATGGCATTACTATACTGCAGAATGTATTTCTGAGGAAGGTTTCCATTTTATATGCTTGTATAAACATTCCTGCCCCAGCATAAAGAGGAATCATTGGGAGTTTTGCCAACTCATGTCTAAACACAGTGTAAAGACTTTCTTTCTCTGGGTGTAACCAGTGGCAGCAGTTAAAGGAGATATGATAGCTACTCTGCAGATGACTTAACACAATTTTTTAACTGAAGGAGAAAACAAGAACATATTGCTTTTTTACTTTGTTTTTAAACTGGGTGACATGGGCAAGTTTTAATCTCTTCAACAAGGACATAAGGCCTGTACATATTACAGTAAGTTCAGTGAGTAGAAATGCTGTCAGGCTGTGAGATTATTTTGTGTACAGTAAGTTTCTCTTTGTGTGCTGGCAAACACAGCAACAAGATGTACTGTGGTAAATCAATTAATGTGCATGCAGAACTTCAACAATTAGCTTGTGGACAATAAAACAAGACATATGCCTATGTGAGCTGAGATACAGTTTAGGTCCTTATTAAAACATGTTTACAGACCAGGCTTTTTTTTTTTTCTTATGTCATCCCTGAAGTTTAGATTAATCCTTTATAAAGACTTTGACACATACTTCATTAAAAAGCAGAAGAGCATCACTGGAGTGACTCTAAGTGAAAAAAGTAATTCAAGGTGAAGGAAAAACTGATTAAACTTATTGACCAAGTCTGTGGGTTGCCAGCTGCATAAACAGCCCTGCATCAATCACATAAGGTGAATTCTAATTTTTAAATAAATAAGCTTAGATTTTTTTTTAACTAGTATCTAGTAAATAGGAATAGATTTTTACTTTTATTTTAAGGTTTCCTTCTCATTAATATCCTCTCCTGCCTCTTTTTTTTTTTTTTTCTTTTCAAAATTCCTTCATGCACAGAGTACATGCAGAGAATAACAACCCAAAAGCCAAGGAGCATATTTATTTTAAGATAGAATTTTCACCAGAATAGTCAACCTAAATGCAGAGTTGCCTTCATTTTGGATGTAACTATAACAAATATCTAGGATTCCCTGACTCTCAGATTTCACTTCAAAAAATTCTTTCTGTTTTCACGTGGATTTCAGAACTAAAGAGTTTATGGAGAGTCAGTTTCAGTGGGCTGAGGATTATAACCAATCCAGAGAAATTAAAATATGTGTACTATGTAGCTGTTTTTACATCATTATTTGAATCTCCCTGTCCATTCAGTTAATCCACCCTAACCAGATACAGATGTACTCAGACACATCTGTGAGAAGAAAATACATCATCATCATCCATTTGACATCATACATTCTTGCAATTTAAAAGAGGTAAAAAGGCAAGAGTGAAAAAAAGGAAAATTCAGTAAGGTTCTTTGCTAAAGACCAGAACATAGTTCATTTAATTATTAGAAAGTTTTCTATCACAAGTATGCTATCTTTCTTAAAATTATAAACACTTGTCTGTGGTCTTTACTCTTTATAGGTCTTTAAGTGAAATAAACACTCAGTTACTTTCACTGCAAAATATTGTGAACTTAGCACACCACACCATTCTTATAGTCCATCTACAGTTTGAGACCTCATATCCACCCTTTCATGTATTTCATGTTTAAAAATACATTAAATTTCTGCTTAATTAATTAATTCTGTAAATTAAATTACATTCAATATTCATTTGTCCAGTTAAGAGGTCAAATTTTCTACAGGCCTTCTTCCATAATAAGTTCTTAATTCTCTTTTAGAATTATCATTTAAAGACTATGTAAATAGTAATTCTGTATAAGTAAAGACCTGATGAATTGCCAATGCCTGAAAATCCCAGAGACATGGCTATAATCCCTCACATGCTTGACAAATCCAGTGCCACATAGACCTGATCCAGCTATGCAAACAACTTAAACAAGAGGAATGTCTGTCTGTATCACTTCTGCTTCAACATCTCTCCATTGGATTTGGGCTGTTGTAGCAGCTGGCTGAAATTCTGTCCTCCTCAGGCTACAGAAAAATCTCTTCTAAGAATGGGCAAGAGATGTGGTTATGATCCAGCTTCCCTTGCAAATATGGGATATTTATTTTTATTTAGAAAAATCATTTATTTTTATAAAATAATTTTTGTTACACTGTTGTAGAAAAGTTGATTCCTAGTCATGCTGAAAGAGCTGGGTATGGTAAACCCTGTTTAATTTCTTTACAAGAAAAAAGAACATTTACTGTCAGAAGAAAGGTTTCATATAGAAGGTTGGCAGATGCAACATCTTCCTTGAGCCATAAAGAAAGCAACTGGGAACAAGGAAGCTAAAATCTGTTATACTTGTTTGTCAGGGACTCCTGGATAGCTGGTGGTTTTATTATAGGAGCTTCCTATGAAAAATTGAGAATTGTCTTTTTTCTTTTTTTTTTTCTAATTTCCCAGTTCTTTGTAAACAATCTTTGTTTCTACACTGAACCACAGCAGTCCTAATTATTTTGTCTCTAAGTTTTAGAATAAGCTAGCAATGAGGATCTGAGTGTAAAAAATGAATTTTAGGGCATGCAGGCTGATCGTGAAAGAAACCTTAAAATAAGGATAAGGACTACATTTTAATGACTAGCAGTTTATACTTTTCCAAAGACAGCTTCATCTGAGAATAGCCATGAAATATATGCTCCCACAGGTAATAAAACAAACCCTTCTATATAAAGCAGCTTTGAACATAATTGGAGATTCATAAAAAATTATATGGGTTTTTCACAGGTTGCTTTTCAAATAAATTTATAGATATAGTAATTTTTTTTTGAGGTAAGACCAATGAATATTAATATAATTACAACACCATTGCTGAATTATTTGTAGTATTACATAGTCATATGCAGCCTCAGGTTTTGGGACATTTTGGGTACAATCCTGCTCACTAATCCTAACAACATTGTTCCCCTTTCTGAGACTGAAACAGAGGTCCTGGAACCAAGAGAGAAAATTATGTAGAGAAGATAAAAGATCCCAGCTGACCTGTTATATATTTTGCTCCTTTCATTTCTATTTTCCAGAGTAAGAAAGCAAGTGCCAATCCAGCAGCTCATTTTCTCCAGATGAGGATGATCACAAAGGACACCTCACCATTGCCTTGTCATTTGCAGAACCCCTGACACCAGCTGGTATCAAACAATAGAAAACTATCCTTACAAACAGAGCAGAGCAGGGGAGAACAAGGGATGGCAGCTTTGTTTTCTGTTAGCAAGTTGGACCTACTGGAGGAGGGTTCTGGCAAACACCAGGGCCAGCTGAAGGTAGCTGGTGAGAGTGTGGAACCTGGATGCTGTGAGTTAAGCCCAGAATGCAGTCAAGACCCCACAGATGGTCACACCTTTCCTGCCACAGGATGGATGACAATTTGAAGAATAAAAGTGTGAAAAGTCATGATGTGAGTTAAAAACAGATTAAGAGGTAAAGAAAAGATGTCTACAAACAAAGCAGAACAAGGCCAAACATTCACTGCTTCCCATGATCTGGTCAGTGTTCACCCATTCCTAAGAAAGCCAGGCTCCATCACACTTGACGGTGACTTGGAAAGGCAGATTCCACAACTTCAAGTATTCCCATTCTTCCATTCCCATCCCAGCAATGTCATATGCTGTCAGATATCCCTTTGGTCAGTGAGGGTCAGTTGGCACAGCTGTGTCCTCTCCAAACTTCTTGTGCACTCCCAGCCTACATTCTGTTTAAGCTCTCCTCAGAAAGAGCTAAAATATTGGTGTGTTATCAACACAATTTTTCTCACAAATACAAAACATAGTCCCACACCATCTACTGTGAAAATAATTAACTCTATCCCACTTCAAACAAGAACACTGGACCAGCTACCTTTTTATTAGGAGGAGGGTTTGTGATTTGTTTAGTTTTGTTGTTTAAATCAGGGAGATAATCTTTATGTAAATTCAAATTCTAAAGATTTCAACAGCTGTTTCAGTAAAGATTGGATTGCGATATACCAGTTTCAGAGAGGTCACAGAGAGACAGACACATGAAAACACCTTCCGTGTCCCTCTCTTAAAAATATCACGTGAAATTAGAAATGTCATAAGACAGATTCTGAGACTTTCTTTTATAAAACTGCAACATCGGAGACAAGATACCCCAAGTAAGAATAATCACAACACCAAGAAGTAGATCATCAGAAGAGAAGAGAGAATTAAACAACAAAGAGCAGGTAAGATGGCAAATATTATAGACATTCATGCAGAATAGTGAAAAAGGTCATAGTGAGATAGCATGTCATTTCACAAGACATTTTAGTGAGATATTTGAATTAGTGTTGCCATTAGCACATGGCACCCTAGTAAGCCACAGCTCTGTGAAGACCATCACCAATTTGTAATGCCAGACATTTGGCATTAGATGAACACTAAAAACCACTTTCATTTCCTTTTTGAATATTGCCTGTTAAGAGTCAGAATACCCACTGGATTTCTACCAGAAAAAGTAAGAAGTCCTAATGTATTAAAAGAAATATTATGTAACATAGATGATGGCTATATTTCAACAATGAAGGATTTAATGACTCACATGAAAAAGTGGAAATGAAAAGATTTTTATTTCTAATTTCTAATATTTCCTAATAATTTGTAAGTTTAGCAGTCTCAAAGAAGTTCATAGGAATGAGACATTGAAAAGTATGAGATCAGGAAGGAAAGATGCAATTAATACTTACACAGCAAAATGAGAGCACTTTTATTTTTCATGTGCAGGTATGAGCGTTCCCCACTTGTAGATTTAATTCCCTCTACTTCAAAATAACCACAAATCAGTCTGTTTCATTGAGTGTGATAACAAATGTTTACTGAAGAGAAATACTGTTCAGAGGCACCATTGACTATGGATACCCAACTCAGTAATTTAATTAAAAACCCCGTGATTCTGCAGCTAGATAAAAAAAATTACATGTTAGTTCTAAGCTATAGATTTGCAATAATTTAATACTTCAGGTAGACCCTGCTTCTGATAATAATATCCAGAGCTATTTAAGATGAGAACGCTGTCTGAAGTCTGCTCTGAACATAGGAGAATGGATTTTCAAGTGTCAGAAAAGAATCCTTTTTCCTGCTTGGCAAAAGATGCGTCTGATTCGAAGCTTTATTTAAAAGTCTAAAACTGAAAGTAAGGAAATGTATGATATGAGATAACATAAATCAAAGTGTCTGTATGTGATACAGCCTATTAAGAGATAAGGAAAATATATGTCAGTCAATAGGCTGAGCATGAGATGGTTCCATAGTTTTTAAAAGCTCCTACATAGCAGTCACACTGTGAAAATTCACTCAGATATTCTACCCAGTTGCAAATGATATTTGTTCCAAATAAGCACACTTTTCAAAGAAACCTTACTGAGCAATCATTGTAAACAAGATGTATTTGAAAACGTTGAAGAGGTGCTAAAGTGAATTTTGTGTTAGATCAGATACTGGAAGAATACACCGTTAATAGAATGAGACTAGTTTTGAAACATGAATTTATTGTCCTAATATAGAAATACGACAGTGAGAAAATGCATCAGCCTTTCATTCACTTTGTACCAAGTAATAAGATATAATTTATTGCACAGTATCAAGAGTAATAAAATATGTAATATATCTTTCAACCTCTTCTCTTTTTTTCTTGCTTTCTGCTTTTGCTTTTGATCTCCGTTTTTCCAGATCCATCCCATCATAATATAGGCAAACTGTCATTCTGTGCATCAATTTGCCTTATCTGATGACTAGTTTATCCAGTCATAGGGCTTACCACTTTCTAATTTTAGAAATATTAATGTCAGAGCTATGAATGTATATACATATAACTTAATTGCTGATGGTATAAAAAGAAAAACTCAAGATATTCAGTTTTTATCTTCTAGTACTCTGGGTAAGTTTGAGGTTTTTTCCTGCTTCCTGTTTTATTTTACCATAGATAGTTCCATGTGTTAGACTTAAAGGTGTATCTTTCAGTAAACCATTTCTGACAGAACACTGAAATAATGGTGTTTAGCAAAAATCTGTGCACAGATTTTGTCTGCCTTATTTGGCTTTGCTGTAATTGAATGGAATCCAAAGGAACTATTTGACTGGGATCCAGCAGTTTCTACTGGCATCTTTCTGCATCGATTTTAGCTTGGACTTTTTGAAATGTGGAGAAGAATCAGTTTCATGGCAACCTTCTATGCTTAATGGTATTGGTTATTCCTGTAGCACAAGTACCAAAATGCTACAGTATACCCTAATAATCACTCATTCATCAGTAGTCAGTCTGCACCACCCATTCTTTTAGTTCTGTGTTTTCAAAACAGAAGGCACTGGAGCAGATCTAAACAACACCTGTCTAAGACCTTGTACACCACATGTGTTTGTTTCTGGAATATATTTTTCTCATAAATTGGTCCTTGATGCTTTCCAAAATTCAACTGTCTTGATTTCTTTTTTGGAGGTTAGTTATTCTCCATTAAAAACTCTAGAACTTATACTTCGCCAGTGGAAAAATGTAATTATTGGCACTTTTCAGCAAGGTAAAATATAACATATTTCTTGTACATTTGTGTTACTGTGGACTGTACAGACACAATCACAGTTCAATAGTGATCTTCCATTTCTTACACTTATCACTAATTATATTTTTCCACTAAAATAAACTAATTTTAGTAGTAAGAAAAAAAAAAAAAACAACAAAAAGATAAGAATAAAATATTTCCATGATACATCTGGTTTATGATGTAAATAAGCAAACAACAAGACAATATTTACTGAAAGTTACGAACAACAGTTACATCATGTTCCAATTCAGCAAAATCTCAAATTTAAAACAATTCTTCTTTTTTAAGTACTTTCCCTTACTTTGTTTTGAAGACTGTAAAGAATCCATGGCTTTGATGCAAACTGTTGTAGATGGAAGATCAAATATTTTTTCACCCTGCAGGTGGTGTTTTGTGACTTTCATAAGCAGGTAACTAAGTAAATTCTATTTGCATTTTCAAGCGGACAACTGTTGCTAGATGTTAAATTAACATCTACAATTTTAAAAATATTTCTTTGTAAAAACAGAAAATTGAGAGATCTTATAACACCAACTCTGGTATCTCAAAAACAACACTACTTTAAACAGGTTAATACAGGTAGCGCAAAACATGATAATATTTAAAATCACCATAGATAAAGGACTTAAAGTATTTATTTTCTATGCCGTAGTAGGATATTTCCTCTAAGCAACTTAAGTTCTGGATTTTATTTCTGCCTGACAAAATTTGGACCACAGAAATGAAGGTCAGGCCACTTCAACTATATGGAAGAAAAAGACTAGAAGACAGTATTTCCTACAGTTCTCTAAAAGCTTGAGTTGAGACATCAGTGATTTTTTGTATTTTATTTTTTTTCCATCTTTTTCACATTTACAACCATAATAAGCAAACTTCCCATACAAAATACACTGACTGACTATGTTGCAGAAAGATGCCTGTTGATCTGTCACTCACCTGCAAATACATCTCCAGGTTCCATTTATCAGCTGACAGAAAGTGGAGAATAAAAATCTACGCAAGAGTATAACTTAATATGTTTAATCTAAGCTCTTTTTACTAAGAAGAAAAAATCCATGCTCAGTTCCTTTTTATAGCCATTTAGAGATAAAATAACTTGAAAAAATTTTTGATGTCCCCTACTAAAAGAAAATAATGGAATGAGGAAATCTGTGGATTTGGTGCAATCATGCACTTTCAAATTTTATGTAGTAACCAATTAAACAGCATCATCATATGTTTGAATGGACAGGCAGAGTATATGAACTTCAGAAGTTTCAATTATGAGCTGGAAATAAACAAAGGATTTGTAAGAAAAAAAGATTTTATAATGGTCAGAAAATGAAAAGTCTTGGCAGTAATGCTGACAAAATTAATTTAGCATAATGTTACATATTAAGAGAAATTAATATATGTTTCTCCTTTGTTCCTACTCTTTTAGTTAATATTGTTAGCAAATCTTTCATACCTGTCTCAAACTTTTAAAATATACTGGGTTTTCCAAAATCCAATACAGTTCAAGTGGATGATTGGAGACCCCATTAGGCAGCTGCATAGAACAATGTGATGACTGCTAACGTGAATATCTAAATTACCAGCTGTGCATGGAAATAACAAAAATATTACATTTAGAGAAGTAGTTTAATTTGTGAAATCACTGTTCACTCTCAATATTCAGTTCAAACAAATTGCTTTAATGTAGAAATGTTATGAAATGAAACAAACGAAAATCCAAGCATATCACAAACACAAGAAACTAAATGCATGAGTGAACAAACAAGAGAACCAATTATTGAGAAAACCAGTTTATGGTTTTGCATATTTTCACATTTAAGTTTCACCTTTCATTAAATTATACTGCTGCTAAATAGGAAACTGAATTTTTGCTTTTGTCAGTGTAATTTCCTTCTCCTAAATGATTGAATGCACATTCGGACCCTTCTATTAGGTAATTAGCTAAATTACTCATTAATAATTAATGATTCAGACTGCCCTGTTCTCTTTACATTAAACAAATACATTTAAGATTCTCTACAGGGAAGTGCACTTTGTGAAAAATAGCAAGCTAGACAATTTTCTACTGATAATAAGGCAAAAACGGGTTTAATTCTTAGATAAGGACCCTTAGATAAACAATGCTAAAAAGAAAATTTGCAATTAATGACAATTAGGGCTTACTTAAATACCTTCTGGAACAGCCCAGATTCCAAATAACATGGATTTTTTGCATACTAACATTCAATGACATAATTTAAAGGCTACCGGCACAACAGAACTGATTATAGTTTTTTAAAAATATATTTTTTGCTAAAGTGGTCTAATGTGCTCTTTGAACTTTTGTCACCACAGCAGCATCCCAGGGTCATCCAACAATAGTTTGCTCTTTCACAAACTTTTAATCTTTTTTTATATTGTGAGTCATATATGGTTACTTAAACCAAGGCTTTTAAATGTTTTAGTACTTTTCAAAGTACCAACAAATCAATAGCAGGTTGAAAGGTCCCCAAATGCCTTTCAACCATACATTAAGTAGTGCAGAAGGTTTTCAATGTTGAACCTGCCCTGAATTCTGGTATAGGACCTTCCAAAACATCTTTTTGTTTATTTCTTGTATAAATAGTGACACTTAGCAAGAATACTCACCTGTTCTATGGTGAATATTTAGTAATAGAATTTTAAAATAAAACTCAGAAGAACTTTCTGAATTTAATAAACAGTAGGCTGTATGCCCCTTGGATATTTACTGCTGTATCTTACTGTATCATAGATGTCTGATGAAATAGGTTTGGTGCCATTTCAGAGCTGCAAAACCTATTTCACAAGGGACAAAAAAAAGTTTGAAAAGATAGGAGTTTGAAACTTTTTATATTTAGTCTAAAAATCTTTCAAAATGTCTAACTTGTAGACCCTTCCACTTACCAATTTACTTTGAAGAGGGGAAGGAAGTTGGTGACTCAATAATGCTCCCTCCAACCTAGATGCTTTGTGATTCCACATTTTGTAACAAAAATTTCTGTGCCTTCCTTCCTACTGCTGTAACCAGCCAGTTATTCTCCCTTTGATTTTTGTAGGTGTTACAAAAACTTAGTCTGTGTTTTACTGACAATTATTTACATAGCTAACCTCTACTGACTGATCCCTTGCCCTCTAGATTCTATATTTTCACACACTAACAATCAAAAAAT
>WEIU01007564.1:160938-198651 GCA_013389925.1 Aegithalos caudatus
TCCCTTTACCTCACATTTACTGTTAAATAAAATCTGTACTGGCATATTGTCTCATTTGAACCTCAGCTCAAATAGAGGTATCTTTTAATAATTGGCCCCACCATTATTTCAGAAGTAGGATCCTAATATTATTCTGGTGGATCATAACATTATCTCTTCTACCTATTTCAAAACAAAAAAATAGTCCTACAATCTTGAAAAATTCTTCAGAACATCTTCTAGCATAAGTACAGAATCTGCCCGTGTGTCCTAAATAGTGATATTTGAGCTCAAAACAATGCACATCAGTTGAATAGGAGAAAAAAAAACCCCATGGATACCCAGTAGGGGTTATTCTACATGCACATATTTCCTCTGCTCCCTCCCAGTGATTTCTGTATCAATGCTTCTACCATCCCACCACAGAAACCATCAGCCTACACCTGAATGGCCTTTAAATCACTGAGTTTCTTATCTGACTCTCAAGGTACATTAGAATCAGTGTGGTTGATTGTTTCAACTAGAAACAATTTTTCTCTTGGGAATAGCCAAGAAGTTATGTATGTCAGAAGCAGCTAACTGCTATATCTAAAATGTAACACTGTAAAAACATTGAGTATCAAACTTCCTAACTTCTCACTGTAATAAATGAGGAATAATAAAGATGTAAACGTTTAAAACAGTATTATCTTTAGAAAATGATAACATCATTATAGTTTAGCTGCAAACAGACTTTTCTTGTCACAATTCTCTGCTTACTCCTGTTTATAGGTGATAATCAACCTTAAAAATGCAGTACACAGTTGTAGCAGGATGCTCTGCCCTGTAATGCAGTCAAGCAACTTGAACAATGCTCTGATCTGTAGTCATTGCACCCTAGCCCCTTTTACATATAAGAGTGCTTTTGTTTTTACAGAAAAAAATAACAAAAAGCTTCCTTATTATTGTATCTTTCAGAGTGGCTGAAAATTACCTAGATGACTGTAAAGCTTTAATAGTTAAGGTCAATCTGCTAATGTCAGATTGACAAAAATAGTTAACCAGGGAAGCTCCACTGTATGGGCCTGATTTTCGGAGTCTGTAATGGTTTCATCCTGCCAGACTGCTGATTTCTCTGGCTTGAGAAAAATCCATTTACCAAGGCAGGTTTTCTGTAAATAGAAATATTATTTTCATAATACCTCTGGATTCTCATGGTCACTGCTCTTCCAGGTGCTGTTCCTGTTATTTAGCCAATGAAGAGAAGTGTTGTTTTTACTAACCAACTACACAGTTCTTCAGCGTAGCATGTTATAAAAGGGCTGCACAAAATGAGAAATAAAGCCTTCTGAAAGCCTCCTGATCTTTGTAAGTACTGGAGTCAGAGCTCGTAATTTTCGCGCCCTTCCATGACAAATGGTGACACCACTGTGCAGCAATGAAAAGACAGCAGAAAAATATTTGGTCATTTCTACCTTCTCTAGTAAAAAATATGTTTGCTCACCTTCAGGTGCTTCATCAAGGGTTCACCAGCAGAAACCAACTTGGGGGGTGGTGTGGGTAGAGAGGCAGTGGGAAGGAAGAGGAGGAGAAAGAGGGGTTGGAGTGACCCTGGGCAGACCCCCCAACAGTATTGGTGTACCCACACAGCCTGGTGGTGCTCAGCTGTGTCCCCACTGGAAGCATCTGTATTCCTCACCTGGCTGGACAGCATCTGGAGGAGGCAATAGATGTGGGTGCAGTTGGGAGAAACTGAGGGTTTTGGGGTACTGCCTCCCAAGGGCAATGAGGTGGGTTGAAGGACACTTTGAAGAGAGACAGAACCTCAGGGACTCTCAAGAGGGGTTGGTGATTGGTTGTGATATTTTTTGGGAAGACACTCCAGGGTATGGATGTACAGGGAGCAGGGCTATATTGGGGTGGGCTAGAGGGCAGCACATTTGAGGTTGGGGGGATTTTGAAGAGAACACTGCGTTCAGGTTCAGATTGGGGTGTTCCCCTCAAAGGTTTCACAGTGGAGCTAGGCCAGTACTGGCTGCAGCTCTTGTGCCTTCTTGATGGTGACTTTTCTCCCTTGAACTTTCTCAAGGTATAAATAATGCTGCTCCTTTTTCTATCTCCAGGCCTAATGTAATTCTCTTTCTGCCATATAACTAAAGTCAATGACACTTCCTAGAGGGCTTTTTCAGTTGCTCCATTTCCTTTCCCAGCCTGCTAGGTTTTGGTTTGTCTTTGTTCAGCTGTTTTCTCACCTGTCAGAAATGTCCTCTCTGACCTTTTCTTGCACTTGAAGTCATTGCTCACATGCTCTGCAGCACTTGCACATCATCACTTCTCTGATGGCTCCCAGGGCTCAGGTGGGAAAAGGGTGAATCAGACCTCGATGTTGGTATTCAGCCTCTTACATCTTCTGCCTATCTGAAGTTAAAGGATGCAAATTGACAAAACTTAGGAAATAAACTTTGAACAGGATACAGTGTCAGAGCAGCATTATGTATAATCAAAAGAGAACTGCCACCAACTCTACATCAGATTAAAAGGGTTTTCACCAATTATGAATTAGACATTATTCATGGGAAAGTCTTACTTTGCAGTAGTTTGTAATACAATCTAAAGGAAGGACCCTAAAATCTTTGCTTTTACATACCCCCAAAGTTTTTTCTAGCCTTAATGTCTTTTAGATACAGCTCATCTTGTTCCTTGTCCCAGAGCTCGTTGCTTCTGCTACTCCTGAAGAACACAGGTCCATCCTGCACCCCCCTGCACCTCAGCACCAACAGGTCTACTTTGTGGCCCAGTGGGAATGGCCACTACACCACCTTGCCTCACCTCACCGCTCCCCAGGGGCTTGTGAGAGGCAGAACTTGCCAGGTGTTGCCAGATGCCCCCTGCATAAAGAGGAGCCAAGCTCCTTAAGTGCAGCAGGGCACTGGCAGCTGCCTGCAGGATTAATCATTATCAGCAATTCCACCAGCCCAGCTCCACCCTGGACCCTGGGGTGTGTCTGTTCAGTCTCCACACCCCCCCTTAATGTGCCTGTCAGGAACCATGGCACCCCTCAATATGATTTTCTGTGTCACAGACTTCATGATGTACCTTTTGGCTTCTACCCATATCCCACTGCTTTTTTCTACTACAATATTGATTATAACTTGATAAAACAGAAAGATTTTTCCCATTTAACTAGTTTCAGTGCTGGGTTTCTGAATGAAAAGACCAGCCATGGAGTGAAGGCCTTTCCTCTGCCTTGTCCCAATGACACATGTAAGAAGAGCAATATCTCTAGATGACTACTGCTTATTTCCAGTTCTCTCTGCATTTTTAATACTTACAAGGATTATTACGTGGATTAAAGTATGTGATACATAATGTATTGAAATTGAGTAAATCTTTTCTTCCCAGTAAATTGCAACTGAATATAAAGCAGAAAGGTTTTATAAACATATTAAATTAACGTTGCTTAATTTTTAATACCCATGAGATTTATGTCCCATGTCTTGCTACAGCTTCACAGTAACTTGTATTAGCATCCATATGTCCCGAGAGGATAACAAAATTAAGGTCTATGAAACATGATTTTAAGTGGAAGATGCTGACAGCAAAAAGAGCCTCTAGCGTACTAAAGAAAATATGGTTTTAGAGCAGGTGAGAAAGTCCTCCCTTGTAAGATGCTTGTAGAATAGATTAGTCTGTAGACGCTGCATCATATGCTTGGTCACTCAAAGAAATTACCTTTAAAATTGACAGACAATCCATGCAGTGTGTATTGAAGAGTTATTTATATGAAAATGTGACAGATCTACGATCAGTATGTCTAGGAAGTAGGATAGTGCTTTTGTTTCTCCTGTTTTGCAAAGAATTGCAGTAGGAGTTTTAAAACTACAGATAATTCACCTCTGTGAATTCCCACAGGCTTCAATCAATAAGGTATTTTTGGTTTTGTATTAAATTAAGTCTGACTGTTTGTAATGACAAAATAGCTGCAAAATCAATTTAGTAAGATTCCTTTCTGTTCCTTAGCATAAGAAGGCAGAAAAACATATATAACTTATAAGATATATAAGTTAAAATGGGGAAAAATGTCTCATTAAGAAGGAGGGAACCTTCTTAGGTTTTGGGGGTTCTTTTGCAAAAGTCATTCACTGATAATAAACACTGGATGTTTGAAGAAGTGCTAAGATAAATGGAATAAGAGCAGATATACTACTCCACAACGAACCACCAGAAATCAAGAAAACAAAACCTTTTCTCCATTTTTTTTTTTTTCTCTGTTAGGAGCTGCAAGTGTTATGAAATGTCAAGATTCACACATTCTCTAAGATCCCTGGATATATCACAGAGACAGGGTAACTCTGCCTTTTAGGGGAGGTATATACTGCTGCGTTTCATTTATTTTTTATTCTGCAACTGAGAGAAGTTCACTGGCCTTTCCAATTTTAAGTCATAACAGTGTATCTAAATCCTGTCCTTGTAAGAAGATTGAGTCAAGCCTAATGATCTCAGGGAAGTGGCATAGATAAAAAGATGAAAATAGTTTGTTCATATGTAGATTGTAACAAGTTTAAAAGTACTTTTCAAGTGTCTAATCATTCTAATTAATTATATTTATGAATTCTAAAATGTGCATAATATTATATTCAGAAAGAAAGATGCCTTTTTTTAGAATCACTTAACTTCTGAAAGAATACACATGACCCTTCAGTATTATACTTTTAATGTTTCATAATGTGCTTCTCAAAACAAGGGTCATTACACAGGGAATAGCTAAATTTCAAAAAAGAAAGAAAAAAAAAAGAAAAAAAAAGAAAAAGAAAAAGAAATTTGAAAAAACCCCAAATGTAGCTAATTATTAAAGTTAATTTTTTAAAGAATGTTTTTAGTGTGACGGATGCTCATTAGCACTCATTTTGGAGATGTCACTTTGAATCAGATGGTTATTTCTGACCAGGCAATTTGAAATAAATCACCTTATACTTGTTGATACTTAGTTGACTTAGTCTGAGTTGACTAACATTTTAATTTTTTAGCTTCATTCTGCAGATAGTAAATTTTTAACATATACCTTGACTTTTAAATGTGAATTTCTCTCAGTTCTTAAAATGAAAACTCTCTCTTCTCAGGATAAAATATCTGTGTGATTTTGAAGCTATCTTCCATTTGTCTGCAGAAGATGCTGCTTGCATAGTCTTTTAGTGGAGTGGAAAGATGAACAGAGATTCCTTAGTGGGTCTCAGTTATCATAAGAACACAAAACCCCCACAAATTTTGACACATGTTCTAATAATCACCCATTCTTGAATTCTATTAAACATAAATTTCTAAAAAACACTCCTAAAGTATAGATGAAATCAATTCAATAACTGACATTCAACAACAACCCATTGGCTCAGCTGCACACCCTCAAGCTCAACAACTTCTTTTCTCTCATCTGCTATAATATAACTAGATAAAAATGGGTGATTAAATGATCACGTGTAAAATGAACCCAAAAGGAAGAACTTGCAACACACACACAAAAAGAATGCATGTGCATCCTTAGGGTAAGAGCTTTTTCAGTCTAAATTTGTCTGAATCTGGACTACATGTTGAAAGATCAAATAAGGTTATTTAAAAACCTCTCAAAATTAAATCTGAGCAAAAATGGGGTTGCAAAAACAACACAATTACTAAATCTCAGCTGGTGGTTAAGACCTTAACTTTTTCAGACATAAGAATGTCTTTATCTCAGCCTGCATACTAGAAACAAGATGCTGGCCTACATGCAAAAGATGTGTCTTCAGTACATACACTGGCCTCAATCCTCTTCCTACATTAAATTCATATCAAACCTGTGAACCTGTCTCTATCTGTACCTTAAATTTACACTCTCATGTCCTCCTATCTACTGAACTTTGTTTTTCCTTATCCATCCTCCTATCTACTGCACTTTTGTTTTTCCTTATCCTTATAAATGTTTTACACATATGAGTGTGTACATATATTGCAAATATTTGTATGTCTATTTGTTCTTTTGTGTATTCATACTTGTGCTCTCAAGCATGTCATGCTCTATTTCAAAATTTGAGAGCAGTTTAGGGTTGATAAGAATAACAAATAAGGTATAATTCACCGGTGTAAACTTCCAAATATATATTTGGAAACATTTGGAGGCCTGTATTTTTTGATTAAATATAGAGATATGAGAAAATACTTAAATTCCGAGATATTTTAACCAATGTAAATTTCAGTGATTTTCTATTCAGCTACTCTCTCATTCTCAGTCACAGACTCATTACAGTTTTCATGTCAGTGAAATCTAAATGAAGCCTATGTACATATCTCCAGGCAGTTCTAATTGGGGATTTGGTCCTCACCTCTGCAGCAGGAAGACAGAAAATCATAACTCTCAGACTTAAGTGGATCTCTTGTGGCCTATATATACTAAGGATTTATTCATGCTGTGAAGTAAGAGCATCCAATTCTTCTCTCTTCAGCAGAAAGAGCTGGGAATCCTAAAAATCGCAGCTTGAATCAGAGGGAACACTCAGATATCTTTGACTTCCTGCAAAAATGCTCAGGAAAAAATCCAAGATTACAAAAGATCTCACAGAATGAAAATGCCTAATCTCCACCATCTCACTTTAAGGTTTTACTTTGGAGATGGATGTGTAGAAAAAGTCCTTTAAGAAATGAAAGCTGAACTTTTAAATACTGTACTGCAAGATATGATCAAATTGCAATATCGATTTTTGTTTAAGCAATAAAATTAAAAGAAAAAAGAAAAAAACTTGTTCATTTCAAGAATGAAGTAGCTAGGATGACAGGAATTTTTCAGATTTTAGCGTTACATAAAATAGGATTAGAATCAAAATTTCTTTTTACTCTAAAAAAGAAGGAAAAAAAAAAGGCTTATTTCATAAAAAGTAACAAAATCTTACAGAAGTTTTTGATCTTTTTATCTTGAAAATATCCCCAAATATTGAAACAGAATTTTTCCAATGAAAAATAATTTTGACTGAAAAGTAAATATAAATTCTGGTCTTTCTGACAGTAAGAGAAATACTACTCAGTATAAAAAAAGTACTTTTTCTGTAGCACAATAAAAGATGATTATGAAAGGGGAAATGTATGCAAGCCATAAGCAAAAACTTCCTGATACTCATATACATTATTCATAGCACTGATAAGAGTATTCAAACTAGCCTCACATTTTGTATGATTCAGGGTAGCAACTTTCCACCAGTTATCTCATTATTGATCAAAAAACCTTTTGTTTGGCTAAAATGCATCTTTGAAAAAAGAGTCATCTACCCTTGTTAACAAAACACAGAAAATTCATTTCCTTTTGCTCTTTCTCCAGTGACTAATCTCCTCACTGTTAAAATTTATGGTCAATTTATATCTCAGATTTAGGTCTCTGTCATTTACAGCATTTTTCCCTAATAAAAAGTATTCAATAACAAGTCACATGTCAAGTTTATTCTAATAAAATAATCAGATGTAAGTTTTTACAGTAACATTTTATAATTTTTAAGAAATACTAACAAAGGTATTGGAAAGCCAAAACACACCAACCATGAGAAGATATTTTCAAAGGTCAAAACAAGTGATAAATCTCCTTTGAAATGCAAAAGACAGAAGTAAGGATAATCAACAAGTTTTACAGGAAAATTCTATTTTTACACAAAAGATCACTTATCCTCCACCAGTTCACAATGACCTTTACAAAATTAGATCTCTACAGAGTGCTACAGGGTAAAGTAGCTTGCACAGCTCCTGGATGGGGACACTTTTGCCCTTTCTACTACACATTTTCTGTACTGTCTGACAAAGCGTTCCATACCAATTTCTGTTTAAGAGAATCTGAGAGGAAGCCTCAAAAGAGAGCAGCTGTATGTATTGCACTGACTTATTTTCCAGGCATTATTTCATCAACTTTCACTTCACAAGGGCTACAGCTGTCACCTATCTGCACTTCTGTAAAGCCTAGGACACAGTACTCTAAATCCTTCTATCCAAATTGATAGGTGGACTGCTCAGTGGATAAGGAATTGGATGGATGTTCACATTTATAGGCAGCAGTCAATAGCTCAGTATTCAGATGGAGATCAGTGATAAGTGGTGTCCCTCAGGGATCCATATTTCAACCAAGACAATTTAATATATTCACCAATTTCAGAGACTGGGACTGAGTGCAGCCTCAGAAAATTTGCAGATGACTCCAAGTGGAGTGGTGCTGTTGGCAGACCTGAAGGATGGGATGCCATCCAGAGAGCCCTGGACAGGCTCAAGAATCTCATGAAGTTCAACAAAGCCAAGTACAAGGTTCTGCACCTGGGTCAGGGCAACTCCTGATCCTGGGTATTGTCACAGGCTGGAGGATGGACAGAACAAGGACAGCCCTGCTGAGAAGGGCTTGGTGGGTTGAAAAACTGGACATGAGCTGGCAAAGTGCTTTTGTAGCCCATTGGCCAGCCATATCCTAGTCTGCATCCAAAGCAGCATAGCCAGCAAGCCAAGGGAGGTGATTCTACCCCTCTGCTCCACTCTGGTGTGACCCCACCTGGAGTATGCATCCAGCTCTGGGACCCCTTATATAATGAGGAGATGGACCTCATGGAGCAGGTCCAGAAAAGGGCCATGAACATGACTGGAGGGCTGGAACACCTCTCCTGTGAGGAAAGGTTGAGGGACCTGGGGTTGTTTCATCCTGGAGAAAAGTCTGAGGAGACCTTATTATGGCAGTAAGTACTATATCATAATATATAAGTACTATATAGTGACAAAATACCTCCATTTCAGTACTTAGAAGCTGCTTACAAGAAGATGGGAACAAACATTTTAGCAGGGTCTGTTGAGAAACCATTTGGGTTAATAGTTTTAAAATAAAGGAAGTTTGATTTAGATTAGATAGCAAAACTTTTTTTTTACATTAAGGGTGGTGAAACACTGGAACATGTTGCACAGAGAAGTGGTGGATGCCCAGTCCCTGGAAATATTCAAGGTCAAGGATAAAGAGAGCTGATGATGGTTGAAGATGTCTCTGCTCATTGAAGGAGAAGATGGACTAAATGACCTTGAAAGGTCCCTTCCAACTCAAATTATTCCAGGATTCCATGCTTCCAAATCTTGAAAGTGTACCACTTTTAGTTACACTTGTAGTTTAACATCCTCAGGTATGCCATGTTCACTTTACAAACCCTTGATCATTCCTCCTGGTCTTGACAATTTATTAATTTTTATCACCATCACATTTCCAATTGACTCATTTTCTTTCTTGTTTATGTCCCATTTTAATTTCCAAAACTCATTTCTCAAAATGTATGTATTCTTGATCAAGACAATTTAAACTGCAAATTAGGTTATTAGGTATATTTAGATATCTACGCATTATGAATAATTCTAAATAATTTTGTAGCAATTACTTATGAAAATTGACTCAAGAATGAAATTTCATGTCACTTTTCTTTTAAGAGCAAATCTAATTTATTAATCTCTATTTGTAAAAATACTTATTTCTGCTTCTCTGTTGTGACTCTATTGTAAACAGATTACAAAGAGAAAAAATGGGGCTTTTATATAAAATAATTGTTCCAAGTATTTTCTTAATATTCATCTTTTATAACCAGCTGCTGTAGTTATTAACTGCAAAGAAAATTGGGGATAATAAATTAAATCCATATAAGCATATGCTCTTAAATAAACCCTTTTCTATTTTATGGGTACTTCTGTGTTTTGTAAACCACCTGTAACACTGATACTCAACAGAGATATTACGTCTGCAAAGGATTCATTTCTGGCTTGACAATGATTCCTCAACTCCCTCATAATCAAGAAAATATCTTAATACAGTAAAAAAATTAGTGTTTGAATAGGCAGTAAATGGAATGCTGTTTCATATTTTGTTGCTTTATCTCCTAGACCTTAAAAAAAAAGATTAAAATATGAACCTATGGAAAACATCTGTTTTTTTATTCCAGATACTACCTAAGCATTCATAGACTTCTGTAGTTTTGTACATAAACTGCATGAAAAATCAACACTTAACACACATCTGTTAAAGACTTTATATTATACTGAGGATTAATTTCACCTAGTGTTACTACTCTGATTGTAAATTACCTGTGATTGTGAATATAAATACAGGGCTAAGAGAAATAGGCAGAAAAGATCAATGATTTTAGAGAACTCTTTCAAAATATTTCAACCACTTAAAAAAAAAAAAACAAAACCACAAAAAATCCAACCAAAACCACACAAAGAAACCTGAGAAAGACAAGGCTTTCAATAACTAAAAAATAAAATGTTGCACTCTAAGATAAGAGGCAGTACAGTAGCCAAGATGTTAAATAATCTCATGAAATTTCCTGGTTAGATCAGCTTGTTTGTTTTTTTTTAATTTAAATTCACTCTAGAGCAATCTATAATTTTATTTGTTTTGTGCAACTAATGTAATATTCTATCTAGATAACATGACAATTTTAGAATTAAAGTTGCTTAAGCGTATATTACTCAAGACAATCACACACACAATTAATCAAGGAAACAGTCATTTACACCACTCCCAGTTTTGGTACTTCCCTGCTTCACTATGTAAGATATTCTGCCATGGATGTTCCATAATTCCTTTTCAGCTCTTTGAAGTAATCCTAGCATTCGTTGTTTAAAGCCACAATCAAACATAATATTTAATCTGTGATCTAGATTAAGATCAATTTTTTGCTAATTCACTAGTTCTATATGATGTAGTAAGAAGCTAAATTACTCACTTGGAGACTACCTTTGGAGAACTTAATGCATTACCAGTAAATACTTTTCCAGTGGAGGACTCATTAAGGAGCATAGAGATCAGTTAAGATACATTTTAAGATTTCCAATGTGAACAGAACATACAGGGAGCTTGCTTAGTGCCCCTTGTTACTGCAATAGCCAAATAGATGCAAGTCATTAGTGGAAACTTAAGGAAGAAATGGAATTACAGAATGGTTTTTAGCAGGGACCTTAAAGAACATCTAGCTCCAAATCCTGTGCCACAGGCAGGAACACCTCTCACTAGACCAGATTGCTCAAAACCCAAACAAACCTGGCCTTGAACACTGTCAGAGATGAGTCATGCACAACTTCTGTGGGCAACCTGTTCCAGTGTCTCAACACCCTCACAGTAAGGAATCTCTTCCTAACATCTAAACCTAGACCTACTCTCTTTCAGCCTCAAGACATACCCTCGTTCTGTCACTGCAGTTCCTTGAGTCCCTCTTTGGCTGCCTTATAAGCCAGATTCTGGAAGGCTGCTACAGGGTCTCCTCACACAGTACTAGGAGGTATGGTTTGTTTATTTCCACATATTTATGTTTCTCTATGAAAAAAGAATTTCAGGAAATCAGAAGCAAACCCTCCACATGCACAAACATGCACATATGCTCACAAATACGAGTGAAATAAAAAATAGTCATGCGAACAGAAAAATCTACAAGAACATTGATTCAAGCATCAGAAAAATAAGATAGTTTTGAAAAGAATGACTCAGAGTTTGAAACAACAAATAAAATTGTTCAGTGTGTTTTGCACCATGGAATATCAGGCTAAAGCACAATAAAAAACAGGTAAGCACCATACAGTGGGATGATGGGCAAACTCACCAAACATCCTTAGGAGGCAGCACTGGAACTTTTAAAGTACATGTCTGAACAGCACAACTTAAGCCCAAATTTAAGCCCTTGGAAATGTTAAACTGGAATTCCGTGAACAAGTTTCAAATGTGGCCTGCACAGTTCAATGCATCAGATAAAAACTCCGCTAACTTATGTGAAAACTATACATTGATTGGGTTCTCAGTCCTTTGTAAATAAAACTGACTTGTAGATATCCTTTGAAAATATATGGCCTCTTATATTGGGAGAAAAGGTCATATTACTTTTTACAGTTTAATATAGATAGAGATGCATTCCTAGCTGCATTAAATTTAATACCCATCAAAGAAAAGCTCTTTTTGAAAAGACATGAATTACCATTCTAGTGGAATGTAGTATCTAGTAGTATATAGTGATAAAACAAGAAGATATATTCCTGGTGAGGAATACACATAAAACTAAGAAATATGCATAGAGATTTGTGCTTTTCATTTATGAACCAGCCTTCATTTGCATTTTTAACATATTAAAGTCTCTCTAGAAATCTGCCTTTTTTTCATCTGTTTTACTCACACCACAGTGCTGTTTTCAAACACTGTTGCAGTGGAGATAGTTCAAAGAAATTTATAACCATTAATTCCATCCTTTGCTTGACAGAGAACTTGTATGAATCTTGTGTTGAATAACTACAAAACTTTTAAGTGGACTCCAGTGGAGTCTGGGAAATGACAGCTTTCAGCAAAGTATCAGTAGACTTCATTTGTTTCTGGCCCACAGAGACATTCACCCTAGGGCACTGCCTCAGGCTTTTGGATTCTTAAGTCTATCTGCTTCCTTGGGATTGTTTGTTCTACTTTTTGCTTCTCACTAAATAAACTTACCTTAACAACATTTCAGCACCCTAGAGCAGTCTTGTGTTCTGAATTCAGTAAATATCTTTCTAGAAAGATAATTTATAAAAAAAAAATACTGTAGTATCTACACATCTATTAAAAACAAAATTATAGTATGATCTGAATAAAGACACTAGTCTGCTCAATAAAGCTCTGTTCAGAAGGATAGCTTATCATTAGCTTTTGCTGCTGTAATAATCATCAGTTATGTGCTGTTTACAAATCCTGTAGGTAGATTTTGTTTTACAAATTTTAATTTATACAATTAAACAGGTAAAATGCTGTGCAAGCATTGAGTATTCCTTTGGCAAATACAATGGTTTCACACAGCGGCCCTGCCAGTACAGAGAGAGCAGCCGATGTCTGCAGAGTGTACACAGCAATCTGCAGGTGAAGAGCAGTTTATTTTAATGCTGCAGAAGCTGTTCTATTTCAAAGCTTCTAGAAACTGTTGCCACCTCTGAACTCGATGGCAATTCATTTCACAGATTAGCTGTGAGTGTTGCAGCAGCACCTCCTTACAGGTGTAATTGGCAAGCATAACATCAGGAATTGTTTCTGTTTTCAAGAGCTTAGCAGCTGAAATTCATGTAATATTCATACATGGCTCCAAACTCTTCTGTAAAATGACACTCATTTTCTTATTTCAAATACCTACTGTGTATTTGATACTTTCTAGCTGAAGTTTCTGAGGTAAAATCCAAGGTGGCTTTTTTTTGTTTCCTAGACCTCGCTACAATAAATTATATTCTCACAACCTATTTTGGAAGGACTAAGGTCCAAAAGATAGATGAATTTGTAGTCAAAATTCAAGAACTTCTCCATACATTCCTTTTTGATTCATTCTGTTTTTCTTTAATTTTAACTTAATGGATTCTCTGAATGCTAGCTGTATAGTCTGACTTCTTTGGTATCTCCCTTACTGTAGAATTTTCCACTAGTTTGTAATCCCTATTTTTCCCCTGATTTGTGAAGAATTTCCCATCATAAACAGTGAAATTCATTGAAAATAATTGTTTAAACACATTAGCAATATATTGCAAAGTTGTTTCACCTAAAACAATTTGAATCACTTGTTTCTTATACTACTTCAACTCTCTAGCACATCCCTAGATATACTTCCAGTCCTTAAGCTAAATTCTCAACAATATTGAAAATTGGAGCACAAAATTTGGCTTTAAGCAAGTGTTACTAAATATAAAGCTTACTATTCTAATTTCAGAATATGGTCTTGCTTAGACTACTTTAAAGATTCATTGAATTTATTTTTTTTCCATTTTTCTAGTAGCTTAACACATTAATGCCATTGTAATTAACCAGGATATTACATAGACAGAATGACAATACAACTGGCACTTGGGAAAATACTGAGGAGTATTAACTCAGTTATTATGATGGTACAGAAAGCAAAAGCTCTAAATCACCATATGCATTTACTATGCTACTCAAAAAGCACAGAAAGACTATACCCTTATACTGTGTTGTAAGAATACCTCCACGCGTGTGTAAGCATTTGTCAACTAAACGTTTAATCCCAGAGCATATTCAAGGGCTTCCTGGATGTGGCTGAGATAAACTCAGGGACACGACACTTTAAATCTGAGTGTTTTCAAGTCTTTCACTCCTGCCTGGTGCTGCTGCCTCTCTTCAATTGATGTGCATTCATGACCAGCATAATCAAAGACAACAATAAAATACCTTGAGACAAGCCAAAATCATCTTGAGACATTCCAGGAAAAGCACAGGGTCAGTTCTTCATTGCACACCTTTTCCATCCTGTCATAGGAGCTCTAGATCATACTATAAATTATTGAAAGTCTAGGCTATCTCCACAGCCAGAACCACAACCTGTGTCACCTTTTCAATGTCAAACACTGAACAGAAGATAAACTTGAAAGGCTAGTGCAGCTATTTTCCCTTATCTCAGCTCATGTCCTCTCTTCTGGACTCATCTCCAGAATTAGCCTCAAGATCAGTGTGTCTTGGTTCCTTTTCATTATCACCACTGTTTTTCCAGGATTCAAGCAATCCAACCATTAGCACCAGTTTTCTTGATACCTATTGGAATGGCATTGAAGATATTCCTGTCCAGGCTTTTCATGAGTAGTTGACAGAAAAAGTATTTATTTACATTCTTGCCCTGACAGTACACAGTGAGGGGTATGGGGCACATAGGGACAGCCTAGAAAATACAATTCCTCCTGGTTGAGTATAGGTCGTTAGAAAATGCTTTCATCCAGCACATTCACCACACACTTGTTGGACAAACCACTCCATATGTGGCAAGACAGGTATTGCTTTTTCTTAGACAATCAATAGATCAAAATACTTTTTCAGTGATTGCAAAAACTATGCATAAAAAGAGGAATCCATATCCAATAACTAGATTTATTTTCCACACTAAAACCTAGGCTCACTATTCCCATTCTTGCTTCTGCTCTATTAAAACTCAGGGTCATATCTCTCAGGATGTCAATAATAACTTATTTTCCATCTCCCTCTTTTTGTATATGTTATATTCTGTCTGATCTATGCCCACATTTACTTCACATCCCTTTTTGCTATTAGGCTGGAGAGAAAGGATAACTGCTAATCATACTGATGTAAATCTATAAAAAGTCTGTAAATTATGAGGATTAGTAAAGTATTTCTTGAGTTGTATTCAACATTTAGAATAAGCAAAATACTCTACAGATGTGTTCTGTACAGAACAGAAATCAGGCAGGCAGGTGTAAGCAACTCTGGGAGGCAGAGATCTGAGGAATGGGCAGAATAACTATTGAGAGCCTACATCTCACTGAAACCAAAAGTTCATGGCAGTTGGAAAGACATAATGAATACTCCCTCCTCCTCCTCTTACGCCCCATATTCTTGTTCCCCTGAGCAAGGCTACAGCAAATACATTGCCCAATTTTAATGGAATCCCTCTCTTTCAGGATATCATGTCCTTAGGCCACAGAGCAGATTTTCCTCTCGTATCTATGTTTCTGCTCACAACATGAGTCTCAAAGGTTGAAGTGTGTGATGAATACCAAAAGTCTGACTCAGACTGTGGGAACTTAGAGATGAGTGGCTAACAATATGCTATGCCCAAATGACTAAATTCTGAAGTTATTAGTACTCTATCTTTCAAAACCACAGTCAAGATCAACTTTTTTGTTTCAAAATTCTTTCCTCTGTGTTTTGTTAATTTGCATATCCTAGTTATTTGCATACTAGTACTATATAACCTCATTTGGATGGTCTCACAAGATAATAGCTTCTGACTCACATTAATAGGTTCCAAACTGTGGTTTAGTATTGCTCAATACCTTCTAAATCAAACTATAATTTATGTAGAAATGTTTCATCATCAAATACTGATTAAAATGTGGCTTAATGTGTGCTCCAGTATTACCTTAACTTCCAGTAGAAATAAAGAGAGGGAAAAAAAACCAAAGGACCTCCCTCACACCATTGTTTTCTTAAAGAAAAAAAAAAAATTAAGGAAGCATAGGAAAAGAAACTATAGAACTAAATTAGAATGACATCATTTGACCTTTCAGAAAAATGCATTTGCTGAATTAAAAAGAAAAGAAAATGATGAGCTACTACTGACATTTTTAGAAGTAGAAACAATAGCTCTCTAAGCTTCTGATAAGCTCATTTTTTTATTCACATGTCAGGGTAAATGATTGTTTAAAGAACCAAATCTAGCATCAAAGTAATAAGTTGTCCAACTGATGAATTAGAATCTTTCTTCTACACCATCTCCTTTAGGATTTTCAAAATATCCTTAAGCTACAGGCACACCCCGAGCCTTTTGGAACTATTCAAAGGTCATTTCAGCTACATACTCTATCACGCAGATTACTGCACTAACCAGGGGATAGGATTCATTTTAATCCAAAAGTGAAGTACATGTAATGAGACGTGGCCACGGGGCCTGCACACTGAACAAAGAGTTTACATGCTTTCAGTCAGAAGCTGATGTATTTGCCTACTCAAGAAAAAAAATGAGGAAAAAGGCCACCCCTGATTTCAAATGAAAATAGACAGGGATTAATAATTTCATATTGGTGTTTTGCCATACATTCTGGAATATTCTTAATGCTTACTTTTAACAAGAACTTGTTTTTTTTTTTTTTGGTTTTTTTTTTTTTTTCTGAAGACCTAATCTTTATCAAGCCATTGTAAGGAGCAAGACTAACAAAAAAGCAAGTAGGAAAATATGTGCTACATACATTAAAAAAAAAGGTTAAAATATTTCACTCTATGGGAAGTGAAGAATGCTGAAATTTAAACCAATAAAGGGAGATTTAATTTGTCAGATTTAAAGGAACTAGAGATTAGGATGAAATAAAGTTTTGTTTTGTTTTGTTTTGCTTTTGATACATTAAGATAGTAACATTTATTTTAATTAAAATTTAGAAAGTATTTGTTTAGTCAAAGCCTTCCTTTCAACAGGATATTTGACACTTCAAACAATGGCAACAATAGCAGGCACAACAACCTGTTCAAACCAACTTTGTCAAATATAGACTCACGATAGTTTGTGTTTTGGGAAATACAACAATACCTTGCAGTGATACCCAAGAAATTTCTTCTCCCATAAGCAGCAGCATCTTAGAGCCACACTCCTCACAGGCTAATTGGAAGCCCTGTGTTGTGGCTTATCCCCAGCCAGCAGCCAAGCTCCACACAACCACTCCCTCACCAGAGAGATCAGGGACAGAACTGGAACAGTACAAGCCAGAAAACTCTGGGTTGAGATAAACATGGTTCAGTAGGGAAATAAAAATCTGCATGCACAAGCAAAACAAAACAAAGAATTAATTCCCTGCTTCCATGGGCAGGCAGGTGTTCATCCATTCCCAGGAGAGCAGGGCCCCATCACGTGTAACAGTGACTTGGGAAGACAAAAGCCATCGCTCTAAACGTTCCCCCCTTCCTCTTTCTTCCCCCCACTTCACATACTGAGCATGATGTCACATGGTCTGGAATATCCCTCTGGTCAGTTTGGGTCACCTGTCCTGGCTGTGTCCCCTCCCAACCTCCCATGCACCCCCAGTCTCCTCCCCAACCTGGCAGGACGAGAAGCAGAAAAGGCCTCGGCTCTGTGCAAGCCCTGCTCAGCAATAACAAAAACATCTCCACATTATCAGCCCTGTGTTCAGCACAGATCCAAAACACAGCTCCATTCCAGCCACTGGGAAGACAACACCACCCCACCCAAAACCAGCATACCCTGTTGTAGCAGTTAGCTTGCTTTGAGACATTAGTGAGTATTACTTTGATGGAACTTTATTGACACTCTATCAGCTAGTCTGTCCAGACATTCCAGTGCTCAGAGCTGCAAGTTCAAAAGCAGCAAGTTTAAAACAAATTTAGTTTGATGTGAAAAAAGTGTTCTCTTTGAGCTACAGTGCTTTTCTCTTTTTTGTTGCAAGGAGGATACATTCAGCAACAATGACAGATACTTAGATTCCCATGGATCAAGAAAGATAGCAAAACAGCTTTGACACTAGGAAAAGTTAAGCTGCATTTAAATAATCCCAAAACAGAGGGAAGAAACAAACCAGAACTTTGTACTCTGCTATACTTTATTTTAAATAACCAGGTTTATACGGACATCCTTTCTTCTTGGTCTCTTCAGCACATCACTCTGTGATTCAGGTCCAAGAAACAGGTGAGATACTCAGACCTACAGAATGAGTGGCCCTTAAAGACACTGTCTATTCAGAAGTTCCCACACAGTTCTTCAGGTCTTTTGTGGGCAAGAAATACACAACTACGAATTGCATGACCAGAAGGTATGCAAATATTTAGCACTATTATTAGTATAGTTCAGTGTCCTTTCTTTTCAGGAGAATGCTCCTGCTGAAAAAATATCCTGCTAAAATGAGTGGGTTTTGTTACTGATTCAAAGAACAGTGTTCTCCCTGGGTCCCCTAAGGTGCTTTTAATTCCCAGAACAAAATAATCTTCACACATTATTTGATTTGGCACACCTTAGATTAGTTAATTCAAGACAATTTTTTGTTTGTCTCCTTTACCCAAAATAAAGGGCTCCCTGCAGGTAAAGCCAAGAAAGTATGGTCATCATCACGCATGCAATGTTTTAATGTAAAGTACCATCTGTAATCTTGAAAAAAACAGTTAGCATTTCATAAATTTTAAATTTTTCTGAAGGATAAATCTGCTATTTGTAAATAAGGTGACAAATCTCAAAAATAGCAATGCATATTAGAAATTATTTGTGTTTGCATTTTCTGTATAGTTCTACATTAATTAAACACACAAGGTATTTGTTCTTATTAAAGTTGAGATGACTGGCAAGTTCTGCAGCTGAAATATTAAACAATATGAGCCATTCATATAACTCAAAAAACCACCATGCAGATCTAATAAAAATACACTTTCCTCTTATACTTCAGGTATCCTTGATGTTACAATCTGAAATGTCTATTGAGAGTACACAAAAATAAGGTTTATTTTACGAGCTTATGTAGTATTTTCAGCATTTATTTACAACCAGCAATAACTTTTTTTCCCTGATATTTGCTGTAGTTCAAGTTTGTATGGAAAGCAAACACTTAAGGCCATGCCTAACTAAATGCTACTGCTCATTCCTGTCAGGATAAGCACAATTACAAGTTGCATCTTGTAATTCCAAAAAAGTCTTATGCTCTTCTCTCTTCATTTGACATTCAGCGTAAATAAAATTCTGATCATATTGTTTTCCGGTCAAGACACACAAAGACCAACATTAAAACTAACATTGACACAATTTCCTTCAAAAACAGCTGGAATCCACTCTAAGCATCTTGAGTGGGAAGGTTTGTTATGGTTTATAACAAACTGTACCTGTTTGCTGTGCCTGTTTAGCAAAATGGACTGCTTAGAGCCTTCAGGGATTTATGGATGACAGGATCACCTATTGAACACACATGTAGCTATATAAACCATGCAGCTATAAGTTTACTCATATAAAAACACCACATGAGTAAAATGTGCAGGATCAGACTGCTACACTGCTACAAAAGTCTACATTTAGAAAATTTTACAGGGCAGAAAATAGACCTCTTTACATATCCAGCTCATCAAAAAAACCCACACATTCCATTAAAATAAGTTGAAGGTAGACCGGTTAAACCTCTTAATTATGAAAATATTACTGATGAACTTTATTGAAATTGATTACTGATATTTGTGCCTAGGCATAAAAATATTTTAAATGTTTTTATGTAAACTATTTGTGCTACAACAGTTGAATAAATAGTGATATTTAAAAACTAAAACAAGTTTGGTCTGATACATATAACTATTTCCCCAACCAATGCTGAGTGATTTGGAACTCAGAATTGCAGGCTAGCTACAGTTTCTAAAAGTCTACCATTTAAATGATAGTCTGCAAAGAAACTAAAAAATCTTTGAGAATTTGTTCTTAATATTTACAAAACAAGAATTATTTCTGTTTTTAAATTTATTTTACCCACACAAAAAATATCCAAGATATATTCAACTTCATTTCCCTTATTGTAATAGAGCAGGGAGCTCATGAAAATCCAGTTGAAATTCTAAAGAGGTACACAGGGACGTTAAGAAAGACAAGCAAGATAAATGTCCCAAACAGCAATGAGACCTTTAGATTTTTCTCAAGGACAATAAATGTGATTTACACTATTTTTATTGAGCTTGCATTCACCTTGTGATAATTTGTATCAGCTACAGTAAGATTAATCACCTTGAAAGCTTGTTTACCTTCTCCATTTTATGTAAAAATGTCAGTTTATTGGTGCTCCTTAGTAAAACAGTATATTCACCCGTATATTATATTTTTGTTTTATCAGTAGACAAATTAATATATTGCAGTTTTACAGGGATACTGCTTTTCAGATTGCAGTTCTAGAAGGCAGTTAAAAAAGCAGCACTTCACTGTGATTTGAAGGTCTTGGCTGTCATGAATATCAATTGCTCAACATCCTAATATTCTGTGAAATTTTCACTGCTGTAGAGACTGATTTTGCACTAATGAGCACTTGTCTATTTCTCTCACTGAAGTATAAATGATGTAGGGAAAACAATAAACAAGGGAGAAACAAAGCAATTACATTTTAAAAATAAGTATTTAAACACTGTTATATTATACAAAAAAGAAATAATAATAGCATTAATGAAAGAAAAAAGAAAATTTAGCAATGCAAAAAAGAAAGTCATGTGAAAAGAAATTTCACAATGAAATTTAAGGAAATGAGCTAAACTTTTTATTTGTCCCAAAAGTTTTGTCTGCATGGCCAAAACTGGAAGGGAGTGAAGGTTAACAATATGCTTCACCCATTTTCTCCAGTAATATGATAACTTCCCAGGAAGACTTATAGTTAAGCCATAACTCCATGTTAGTCTTGAATAACTACCTCACTTAGGACAAGTGAAAATCTTCACAAGAACATTCAAAGTTTATTCATGTCTAATAATGACACAAGGCTAAGTGTTATGAGGTAGTTCACTGGTAGCAGCATTAGCTTTTAAAGAAAAACAGTAAATCTGGACTCTTCCAGCTTCTTTCTCTATCTTAGTACTCCAGGATGGATAAAAGAGAGAAAATAGGCCATTAAAGCAAGATCCTTTGAAGCATTCCATTTAGTCTAAAAAAATGGCATCATTAAAGACATGAATGAGCCTGGTTCTACAAATGTAGCAACAGTTTTGAGAGGTTTTAATCTCCTTCCTTAGAGCCACCAGGCAGAAAATGTGCAGCTTTACCCTCTCTGTACAGATTTCTGTTTCAGACAAAAACAGAAACATCAAGTGATTTGTTTAATTAACCAGTGAAGTCAGACTTGAAAACAGTAATCCTAGTAAATTTACAAAATTAATCTGCAGTGTGAGAACTGTTTGCTGAAGAAATCAATGCATTTTTATTAGTTAATAAGTTTAACGTGGTTGTATTTCAGAAAACTTCCAGATGGTGAAGGGGAGTACAGTTATTGAACAAATTATTCATCTCTGCCTGCTACAGAACATGTCGACAGTCCTTGGATACAATACTTAGCAGCCTAACATTAAGAAAGGTTGCTGAAATATTCGTACAGGAAGTCAGTGTAGTTCTTTGTTCCTAAAAAAACCCTCCAAACCCCAACAATCTTGTTACTATAGGCATATTTTTCTCTTTTTTTTGTGCCTGGAGGATCATTAGGAACTTGAAAGACAATCTCTTTTCCCTATTGTCCGCTTTTCACACAAAAAATTATTTTTTCTTTTCTTTAAAGCATTATTCTGATGCATATTAGATACAGCTGGAAAGAAACAAGTGTTTTTCCTTAATGCATAATCCAGACTTTGAAAACCACTTAAACTCACAAATATATCTGACAAATAATATGCAAACAAGTATGCATTTAGGCATCAGTTCTACAGTCGTGTTGTTCAAAGGCTAAATGGTTTCTCACACTTTTACCCCAGAACTAAAACATTTAATTCCTGGGTTTTTTTCCATTTTTTCCCCTATAACTCTTTTAAACCTATTTCAAATCACAGAGTATTCTGAGTTGGAAGGGAACCACAAGAATCAAGTCCATCACTTAAGTCAGTGGCTCATATGGGGATCAAAGGCACAATCTTAGCACTGTTGATATCATGCTTTAACCCAATGAGCTAATTTTTATGTCTGTATTGCTGTGAAGTTAAGCAGTTACTGTTAGGCTACTCCTACATTGCAGTATTAGAATCCCTGCTAAGGTTTTCCATCATAAAGGAGTTAATTGAACACTGCATGACTGGTCTACAAGGACTGGACGTTAATCATAACTCTGCTAGCACAGGGGAAATCATGAGCTTTGCAGAAGATTTTAATCTGGTGCTTTTTTTTCCTGAAAAAATAATAAAACCAATGCTTTCCAATGCCACTCTTAAGTGACTTTAAATATAAACATACATTTTTAGTTTTCTTAGCAGTCCTATGCTAACCAACAGGTAGCATTCATTGACAAGTTAATAACCAGAAAATGTATTTTTCTTTGGAATTGGAATGGAATTGGACATTAAGACAACAGAGGAAGAGGATTTTTCATCCTTTACCTATTATTTAGCAGCTAACCAGTCTCTAAACTGAACTTCCAGTTTGAATCTTAGTATGGTGGAATTACCACACCAATAGTGGAAATTATTGCAGGGACAGGTGTAAAATGAGAATATACTCCCTTCTGTAGATGAGAAGGGAAAGAACTGAATACATATCAGAAAAAAGGGAAGATAAAAATACAAAGCAGGAAAATGTAGGTGTAATTTCCTCAGCATCAGTTTCTGTAGGGTGAATGTCTTTGAAAGCAGACAGAACAGTACTGTTGTACTGCATGGGTGAAGTATTAGGAGGAAATGAAAATATTTCCAAAGATGAGAGCCTTGGGGAAAATTAATCTTCCTTTTTCCTGAGTGAGGACTTTATTTAATGGCAATTACATATGACTGGAAAAGTATAGAAGTTAAACTGTTCTGAGCATCAAATGATGCACTAGAATGCTTGTTGCCATTTCAGTGATAGAACTGGCTTCATTTCTCAGAAATTCAGAAGGCAGTTTTGCATACTGCTGGCATTATCAATGAGGTCTGGATATAAAACAGGTACAGGATCTTCAAGGCGAGGCAACACATCTTAGGTAGTGAGTATAGGTGAAAAAGCATACTAATTCTCAGATTCTATATCCTTTCTCCAGATCTGTTGAGATATTCTCCTTACAAACATATTTTGATGAATGCTAAAGAATCAGATGCTTTTAAAAAATGTCTGTTTTCTACAGCACAAATTAAAACAGACAGGGAGGTCACTATGCTGAATTTATACCAGTGACAGGGTGTCTCATCCCACAAAATTTTCCTGAAGCAGAGAAAGTTACTCGCTATACAGAAATTGAATGAGACATAGGATAGAAAGATAAATAGTTTTTAAAATTAAAATAATGCTATGAAGTTCAAAACCTACTTTCTTTTGTTCATGCCAATTGATGTCATATTTTCTGAGCTCTGCTTCTGGTTCTCCAGCTGAGTTCTGACATGTCTTTTCCAATGTTAGGTTTTTTTTTGTTTCTATTTTAACTATCTTTATCACACTTCTCCCAACAAGTGTTTTCTTTTCAAATGTGTTTATCTAGCAAAAGCCAAATTTTCAGTGCCAAAGTTATGGTTTTCCTTCACAGAATAGCAGTCATCACTAACACACAAATCAATTAGGTTTGTGAATTGCAGGATTTCGCATGACTGGGCCCAGACATCTTAAAGCCATTAAGGCTTTAAAACATGCTTTATAGGCTCACAAAGACAGATATGGACATGATTCATCATTTCTCTGTCACAATGTTACTTTAAAATATATAATTAATAAAATATTCAGTTATAGAGCAAAAATACCTAAATCGCTTGATAATAAAAATGTGAACGTAAATTGTCCAAGATGCCAAAAATCTGGTATTCTTGAGATAGAATTAACATTTCAACAGAACTATTAAAAGACTATTAAACTATTAAACTATTAAAAGACTATTAACTAAACTATTAACTACTAAAAGACTATTAAAACAATTAAACTACTAAAATAGCACTTCCTTCAAGCACTTTTTCTTGTCATTTTAGACCAACTTGGTTGTCATGCTACTATTACAGGATTTTAGAAGTTATTGAGGCACTGATCTAACTCTGCAACTTTCAGAAGCATTTCATCATTACACTTCTATTTCGCCAAATAGGATTCAAAATTCCAGATGCTGCAAAGGCAGTAAAGACAATGAAATAATATTAAAATTTTATTTTCTTCCTTTTACATAAGTAAGAATATCAACATTTGGTGAACTATGAAACAAAAACTTAAGTATTCTTTCAAAACTTCATTAATTCAGAGTACCACTTTGAAGTCTACTGGCAAAACACAGATTCTGGAAACAGTTATTTAACAAATCTGTCCCTCACACTGCTTACAGTCTTATTTATTACGTATTTTGCAGTGTGACTTTATAACCGAATTCCAGAGGTTTTTATTTCACTTTTACTACCAATCTCACAGAAATTTCCTCAAAAAATTTGCAGAGCATTGCTTTCAATAGACTGCTAATTTCAAAGTATGAGATTGTAACTCTAATTTTTGGCTATCAACAGGATAGAAAAGCAGAGGGCTGACCTTTTTTCTTTCTGAATTTCACAGATTTAGTTTGGAACAGAAAATTAAGGATTAATTCATGCTGAAATTAAAATGACAAGCCAAAAAAGGTAAAATTAAAGGAATCAGTAGAAGTCTAAGATAAATATGTTACTGTAGACTATAGAACTCAGAATTCTTTTTTAACTTCAACAGTAATTTTCTGAAGCTAAAATTGTCTGGATTTTAGAGAATATAGTTATTGAATTTTGATCCCCTTAAAATAATTTTTAAAAGATTCTAAACTGAAAAGTAATTTCAAAACATGAAAGATATCAAAAGATTTATTTAGAAACTACCAACATGTTTTTACCCCTTTAAATTTGTTTCTTTTTAGTTTTGGAACCCTGTCCCCAAAGTTAGTACCTGATACTAATTTACAGATTATTGAAAAACCATTTGATTTTGTTACTTCTGAAAATCCTTCTTCTTTAGGAATGAATCTCAATTAAAAAAAAAAAAAAAATCATCAGTCCTAGTTAGTCTCTGAGACACCTAAAATATACAGATTATTTAAATATACCCCAAGGTAAAAGTTTTTCATATTGAATTGATTTCACAAACTAAATCTATCACAGACAATTTTTTTTCTTGCTTCTTGGGAAATAAGCAGAGAGAACTTCAATCATTAGGAAATTTCTCTAGAAAAAAAATGAAGTAGCAGATGGATTCACAATACTGCACATTCTGTTATAATTAATCTGCAGCACGCAAATATGCAAAAAATTCTACTGGCAAGCTGAAATATTTTTATTAGATAATGCATCTGAGAATACAAGAACAGTACTAGGCTTTTTAAAGCTTGCTTACTACCCATTTCTGTAACATCATTCTGTGCCAGATTCAGTGAAATCTTAAATACATCAGCCTACGTGAAGCCAGAGCTTGTATTCTCCTGCTGCCTCTAGCTTGACCCAATTAGTTTGAAAACCTTGGCCAAAACTTGTCCCTTGATATTTTGTAATCAAAAGCTGCTGCCACCATCACTTTATATGTACTCAGGGAGCCTGTTTGCTTTAAAAGGCTCCAAATAGCCATGATAAGCAATTATCCTGTCATTTTTTTCACCTTCACAGAAACCCAAGACAGAGGACTGTACAGTTGCTGTACTGTCTGCTTGACAGAATACAAATAACTTGCTATTTTATTGGACAAGGGTTTATTTAGACAGAATACAGCTCTATAAATCCCTAATCTTTACATCTACATATTTTGAAATTCTTTTGCATATCTGAAGGAAGAATTAAGCTCACCATCCAGTCACCATCCAACAGCAGAAAAGTGAGATGACATATATAAGAAGTCAAAGAAGTCAAAGTATGTTTAAGTTGTTAGGGTCTATGTTCACCAGAAAGCCCTGTTCAACAGTCCACAATAAAAATTTGCAAAGAAGAAGCTTTCATGTAAAGTACTTACTTTCTGGAAGCATTAATGAAAAAGTGCAGTTAAAAGTGCATTTTAATTATGTGGAATATTTGCAAGTTTATATGCAAACATACCATATAGACACAATTTTCCTTTTACTACCACTTCATAATAAAGTTCATATCCAGCCATGTCCTACATTTTCTTTTTGTGTTCCATCTTTCTCTGAAAACTTCTCATGATTTATGTTATAGAAACTGTATTTTGCCAGAAGGCTGCAACAGACACTGATGTTACAGATGCTAGGATGTACTTTATCAGTCTAAATGAACACTGACAGAAAATATTAATAGCAGCCACATAAATAATTGGTCAACAGATGTTCTGACGCAGTTATTTTCATGTCCAGAATTTTCCATTTGGGAAAGTGTTTTAATGGAAATGAGAGAAATTCTGCTTAGACTTCATATTTAAAGTTTGTTGGTTTTCCTTAGTGGGCTCTCCATCCTGTCTCTTCCTCCCCTTTATGGAGCTACACTGGTGTCTTATCAACAAGAAACAGCAGTTAAGTAATTGTTAAATGCGTACACCAATAACTATAAAATTTTCCACATTTTACAGAACTTCGTCTTATCAACTGCTCCAAAATTTGCAGTGGATGATTTCAAAACTGTGGTAGGCTATGAATAAGATAAATTGAAAATTTTGCCTATCCATTGCATGAAGTGAACCAAAATATCCCTTAGTTCTGCTACATCTCAATGCAATATTTCAGTCTGGCACAGACAGAAGAGAACCTCCTGAGCTGATCTAAATGAAGTGTGTTTAAAAAGAGCTAAGAGATAACCTACTTCCATTAACTACTATATATAAACAAGCACAAAGGGTTTTAATGCTTTAGAAACCAAGAAAGCCATTCCTCATAGTTTGAAAGAGATCAGATTCAACCCTCCTCAAAACAAACTTGGAAGGAATTTGCTAAGACATTAGACAAAAAAATCACCTATCTCTTCTCAGTAAATAGAAGGAAAAACCCATAGCAATGCAATGCAAAGGAACCTGTTTTATAAACTGCAACAGCAAATAGTACAACTGCAAGTAACAGAATTAAAGTCAGATTGTGTCCTGGGGTGTCCGCTTAGGAAGGCTGATATTAACAATCCTGATACATGGTTAATTAGGAAAAGATCTCACTGTTACGCAGTGACTCTGGAACTTCACTATGAAACACATACCATTGCTAAGAGAAAAGCCTTTTATTAATCAGCTCATCCCTGAGAATGTTTGATTTACAGCACTGTAAACAATCCCTGTTTGATTTACAGCACTGCTTTCTTCAAAATCTGTGAGGGTTACAGAAGTAGCAACTCCTCCTCTCATCAGATATAGACTTATTCAGAATCACACCCAGAGCCTGTTGAAAACACACAACAAAACCTCCCCAATTCTGGGTTAATCACCACTATTTAGAACGGCCCAAAACTGTGGCAGGATATGAATAAGATAGCTAATTCAAAATTTTCCAGTGCATGAAGTAAACCAAAATATCCCTCAGTCCTGCTACATCTGAATGTACTATTTCATTTTGGTACAGACAGAAGAGAACATCCTGAGCTGATCTGCAGCTACCACCAGGGAGTCTCTAAATTCAAGGGATTGTCCAGATCAAAATAGTAATAAAGAGTCCCTTTTCTGGATACGTGTGAAGAAGAAAGTCGAAGGCCTTTACTTCCACGAAGCTTCACCATACACCCAAAGCCCATCTCTTCTGACAGGAGAGAATGTGGAGAGCAGCCATTCTATATAAAATACTTGTGGGCAGGAGGGGGGCATGTGGAATTGGTGTGCCAAACCTTTTACTCCTCTGCAGACTCATAGTGTAGGTTTTCCTCAGCAGACAAGAACAGTTACTAGAGTCAAGTTCCATGAAATAACTAAGATGTAATAAGCAATCTTCTCTCTTTCCACTTCAGGTGCCAAATAGGGCTCTGTGTCCCATACACTTAGAGAGAATCCCCTTTACCTGTGGGATATGGGGTTATAATTGTTTAAGTTGTTAGGGTCTATGTTCACCAGAAAGCCCTGTTGGAAGGCACAGCTGCAGGCTGGACAGCTGGAATTTGGGGGGTGAGAGGCAGTTGTGACTCATGGACAGCAGGCTACAGCTAAGCCAGCAGTGGGTGCCGAACTGATGCCTTGGGAAGGCTGACCTGGAACAGAGCTAAGAGGGACAGAGCTAAGAGAATAAAGCATGTATTTATTAAAAGGCCTTAAAGGGTACACCTTGGGTAGTACAAGAGTCTGGCCAGGGCTACATCCAAGGTGGGCTTAAAATGGTCACAAAATGGACAACCAGTCACAAGGTCTCATATTTTTATGTTTTGGCCTATTTGCATATTGGGGTTTAGTTATCCAATTACAGCTTCAGATTATGAAGTCCCATGCTTTTTATTTTTTCTCTTCAGTCCACTGTTGTTTATGCTTTTGTGCCTGAAAACTTGTGACCATTTTCCTTGGCCTCCATTTAGAAAAGGATTTGTTTTGTCTACCTACTCTGTGAAGAGAGCTTAATAGCATTTAATATGAGGCTCAGAACTACACCCCTAGGTAGCACAGAATCTGAAAAACATGAAAGCTAAAGCTTAAGGCATCACTTCTTCTGTTAAGTTTTGGTTGTGCCTGGTTGAGATTAAAGTTATAAAAGGAGGGTAATTTCTACAATCAAGTGATAAAGGATGCATAAGGGAGTCCATGCCTCTTTGTTCCCCATTGCTAGATTTACCATCTCTGGGTCAAGGTCCAGCCCAGGCTGCAGTACACCAGAAGAGACAGAGGAGAGAGGGAAGTGGGAGAGAGGAGAAAGCAGGAAGCAAGGAAAGGAAACCTGAAGAAGGACTGAAGCCATGGGAGTTCAGTGGGAAGAAGGTACATGAAGAAGTGAGTGAGCCAGGGCTCTTTCCCTCCTCCTGTTACCCCATAGCTGCCCCATAAGGACCCATCTTTCCCTGCTTTCCCTCTGGCCTAAACCATGACCTGGTGTAGCCCATACTCCCCTTGACCAGGCTGCTGGAGCTCCCCTGAAAGTTCAGCCCAGACATGGGCCCTGGCAATCCCACCTTCTACAAGGGTCAGGCAGCCAAAACAGCTGCCACCCAGCTGGCCCCTCTGGGGGAACCTGTGCTGAGGAGACAGAGCAGGATGGAAGGAGTAAGAAAGACCCAGAGAGCCCCAAAAATGGATGGGAAAGAGCCACTAGGTATAGCTGGGGTATTCCCAGGGAATGGAGCAGGCAACAGGAGGGGATAGAGGCGCTGAGAGAGGAAGCTGTGAGGGAGCCAGGGAGGCTCACCCAGATAATTCACCCTGCTTCACACAATGCAGCCACACACAGACCCCAATGGTTGTGGGTCATTTAATCATGTTCCCCTGAATCTCACCACATTGCAGTAACTCATTGCTCTCCTCATAGAGGTAAGAGACAGGAGAGGTAAGACTTCTGAAGTGCATTTCCTTCCTTTCCCATATTCCCAGCTGTCTTTGAAACCAGGCATAAAATGAGTTAGCCATTTTGAAGGAAAACAAATAAAAATGGTTTCCTAGCAACACGATTTGCAGTATTGGTCTCTGAGGAAACTATCCTTGATATTTTCAAGGCTTTGTCCATTTACTAATATAGGAATAAATAAATCACATCATATTAATGGGATTTGTTTAAACAAGGACAAGTGTCTACTTCTTTTCTGCACTAGAGGTGTTACAAGGAGCTCATGTTCTTGTGAATAAAGCAAGAAATTTTAAAATTTTTAGCAAACACGCAGCACACCTTCAGCCCATATAATTTCGTTTAATCATACAGTCTATTATACCCCCTCTAGCAAACCTACAAAATTCTATTTCAAAGCACAAACCTAGGAGTACCTGGAACTGCAGAACAGCTAATCAAAATTCAAATAAGCTATAAATTAGACAAACCTTTTGATACTACAACAGGAGAGGCTACAAAAGATTTTTCTCTTCTTCAGCATCAAAAGAACTAGGAAAAAAAAATCTTAGCAATAATGGAGAAAGAAACAGAGAACAGAAAATAAAGCATAGAAAGGTATACAGAGTAATTCTATGTTGAACATGAAGGTTTGGTTCCCCATAACAAGAGAAGATGCTACTGTGTTCACACAGAATCACTGAAAGATTGGGGTTTGATGGGGCCTCTGGAGATCATCTAGCCCAACCATTAGCCTAACACTGTCAAGTCCACCACTAAATCATGGACATAAGGGCCACATCTCCAGATCTTTAACCTCCAGGATTGATAACTTTACCACTTTCATGGGCACACTGTTCCAATGATTTATTACCTTTTCAGGGAAGGACTTCCTAAGATTTATTCTAAAAATAGACAAGATAATCAAGACTATAAGATGGTTTTCATATAAAAAGCAAGTAAGAAGATTCATCTTCCAGCACGCACCACTTTGTGAAGTCTGTAAGGAAATGAAAGGCTGTATATTTTCCATAACGTGTTGCAAAGGCCAGCTCATTCTTCATGTTAAATCTGGCAGTTACAGGAGCATCCTTCACAGATCTTAGCATTCATGCCACCTTGAAGATTGGAAGGATCTCCTGGGTACTCAGGTGAAATTTACCTACCAGGAGAATTCTCTGCTCACCTAATAAGATAGGAGCATCTGAGACCCTTCTTCCCTGGAGCAATCTCTGAGCCATCTGTTTATCTTGCTTGACTTCCTCTACAGTTGGCCTGTACATCAGACAGCAGAGTATTACAGACTTTTACATTCTAAGTTAGATTAGTTTAGAGTGTGTTGGGTGATCCCAAGCTGTTTTCAATTAGCTGTTGTCAGTTACTAAGTCATTTAATCCAAATAAGCACTGCGAGAAGTAAATATTTACCACATGGCTATAGCTGAATGAAATACCAAATCTGAACCTCAAAGAGGAAGAAATTGGAGAGAGTATGATGTTTACCCATTTCCACCATGAGACAAATTGCTCTTATCCTTATGTTTCTCTAAATTCTGCTATAGTTCTATATATAACTTAATGGAGTTTTAATTCCCCTGATTCTGCACTCAAAATACTTTGTAATTAGTTTACGGATCATTTCTGCTGTCTTGCTTACCATTTAATTAGAAAACTGTAAATGGGAAGGAGGTCCCAGAGTTTTTGCCTTTAATTTGTAAATAAGAAATGTGTTTGGTTAAGTCCAGTATTCTGTGAGACTGGGCAAGATCCAACAACTAAAAGCTTATTAAATGAAATAAAGTGAATTTGTCACTGGCAGCTATACCAGTCTGGCTGCTTTTCTAAAAATCATGGTACTGTAAGCTGCCTTCAATTATGTATTCACACTTCTTGCCATTTATTATACAGGCAAGAACAGTTTCTTGCTGACCACATTTAAATTGGCCATATATTTTTCATTTATAATTCATAGAAATAATGAATTTTTATCTGAAATGCTTCACATTAAAAATTCATGATGCAAATATGGCACATTCATATAGTTAGCCAAGTTCCTGTTCAGAGTCACTGCTTCATTTTCCAGGGAACAGCCGATTCCAGTTCCCATCATTACAACTCACTGGCTCAGATGCCGGCAGTGAAACAGAACCAGCTTTGTTTAAACAGCATTAGTACCATACTGGCAGATTGACAACTGGCATAGGAAGGTGCTATGCAAAAAAGCTGACTGTTCATTTCACTGGTCATGTAGAAAACTGTGAAGAGAATTGCTTCTATGAACTTCTCAAAACAAGGAAACAAAATAATAAGTAGATAAATAAATAAATAAACCCTTTGGGGTGAACAGAAGTTGTCACTCCTCCAAACATCTAATTTTCTTTTTTTTTTCCAAATGTCTTTAAATTGAATGTAGATTTCTTTCTTTAAAAAAAAAATCATACTGGAAAACTTATATCTTGTATTTTCAGTAAGGAAGAAAGGGAGGAAGTGAGGGAAGGAAGAAATAAAAAATGTTTAACAGCTTTTACTCAAATTTGCAAGTACTGCTAGACATGAAAACACAGTTGTTGGCTAAGGTTTTGAACAAAAAGCTTTCACATGGCATTGGGTATTATTACAGTTGCAAATACTTAGACTGTTGATTATATAGCTGGCATTTATATTCCTGTATCTGCAGCAAAAGTTTGAGCATCATCATTTATAGTTACTCAATTAGTTTTAATACTGTGAGTTTGTTTTAATTAAAGAAAAAAATACAGCCATTCCTTAGGAAGCTGAGACAATTTTCCTTTCTCTTTGCTGCACAGATGTACTTATGAGAAAATGGAGCCTGGTTAAGTCAGGTGCTACACACATAAACAAGAAAAAAATAATAGTAAATAGCAAACACAGAGAGAGAATGCTTAAATAAGGAATGTTTAAGTCATCATTTTACAGACCATAGGTTGGGAGACCTGAGACTCAGTCTGTGTCTAAGCTATTAGCTGAATAAAATGAATGCAAGAGAGGGACAGACAGGTAAGATATATTATGGCATTCTGGAAGCAAGGCTAGTGATCTGGAATTATATCCCTGATGTTGTGCTGTTATGCATATTTTATATTTGCAATTTTCTTGTTGAAAACACCATATTGCACTGTTCTCCAATATCTTTTTTAAAGAGCACCAACTCTTAATATTTTTACAGAATACTACATCTTAGTGTTGCTGTCTCTGAAGACCTGTGCTTTAGTTATTCTTGCTAAATAGAATTTTAGACTCAAAAGAACATGATGTGAATGCTGTTTGCTGCTTAGTTAATCAGAATAAAAAACAGTTGCCTCTACTCATAAACTCCTGCAAACTTTTGCCATATTGTAGTTGAAAAAATATTTGCTGGACTTCTGAAGACATGCACCTGTACATACTTGTCTAATAAGAGCTGTGAGAACAGCAATTTGACACTGCAGTTAGACCTGCAGAAGAAGACAGACTCTATTCAAGACCAGGGTTTAATGCACATTTTCAGATTTATTGTTATGCATTAATTATTCACTACAAATCCTGAAGTAACCATTTTGAATTACTTAGAAAGCAGGAAAATAGGCTTCATTCCAAAATACAAGTTTCTGTAATATGTTTACTAATATTCTGTTTATAGGTCTAGATGTAATCTGAAAGAAGAAAATATTTAAAAATTATAGTTTAGACAAAAAAAAGGCATATGGAATCTATTTCCCACTTATTCTTTAGTATGAAAAGAAAAAATGACATTACAAAAGACACAGGAGGGACATTGATCTGTTAGAACAAGTCCAGAGGAAGCCAGCAAGATGATTAGAGGGATGGAGCACCTCTCCTACAAGGAAAGGCTGAGAGAGTTGGGGTTGTTCAACCTGGAGAAGAAAAGGCTCCAGAGTGACTGAATTGACAGGTACTCCCAGTACCTGAAGGGAACCCACAGAAAAGATGGAGAGACAATTTTTATGAGGGCACATAGTGACAGGACAAGGTAGTGCTTTCAAGCCACTGTAGAGTAGGTTCAGATTAGATACTAGGAAGAGATTCTATACTGTGAGGGTGAAGAGGCACTGTAAATAGGTTGCCCAAAGAAGTTGTGACTGTCGTGTCCCTGGAGGTGTTTGAGGGCAGGTGGGACAGAGCTCTGAGCAAGCTGGTTTAGTGAAAGTTTTCCCTGCCCAGAAACGGTTGAGACTGGGGAAGCTGGAATTACATGATTATGATCCTTTCCAGCTCAAACCATTCTAGGATTGTGACTAGAGATCAAAACATTCTGAAAAAAACTCTGGACAAGAATTTATATTACCGGAAAAGGTGGTAATTGTTAAAGAAGTGAGGGCTTCTTGTAAATCTTTATTAATAGTCTTTATAAATTAATGAAATGCAAAGAGTAGTAGTCCCATGTAAGATATTCAGAACAAATTNTTTGATTCACTGGATATATCCCCAAAATAAATGTTAAGCTATTTATCATATCAGTTCCTACAGAAAGAATGGTTTACAGAGGACTAGACTCACAGTGTTAGGAGGGTGGTACAGGATGGGCAATCCTGCAGATCTAAGAAAGAAATGTTCNACATGGCATTGGGTATTATTACAGTTGCAAATACTTAGACTGTTGATTATATAGCTGGCATTTATATTCCTGTATCTGCAGCAAAAGTTTGAGCATCATCATTTATAGTTACTCAATTAGTTTTAATACTGTGAGTTTGTTTTAATTAAAGAAAAAAATACAGCCATTCCTTAGGAAGCTGAGACAATTTTCCTTTCTCTTTGCTGCACAGATGTACTTATGAGAAAATGGAGCCTGGTTAAGTCAGGTGCTACACACATAAACAAGAAAAAAATAATAGTAAATAGCAAACACAGAGAGAGAATGCTTAAATAAGGAATGTTTAAGTCATCATTTTACAGACCATAGGTTGGGAGACCTGAGACTCAGTCTGTGTCTAAGCTATTAGCTGAATAAAATGAATGCAAGAGAGGGACAGACAGGTAAGATATATTATGGCATTCTGGAAGCAAGGCTAGTGATCTGGAATTATATCCCTGATGTTGTGCTGTTATGCATATTTTATATTTGCAATTTTCTTGTTGAAAACACCATATTGCACTGTTCTCCAATATCTTTTTTAAAGAGCACCAACTCTTAATATTTTTACAGAATACTACATCTTAGTGTTGCTGTCTCTGAAGACCTGTGCTTTAGTTATTCTTGCTAAATAGAATTTTAGACTCAAAAGAACATGATGTGAATGCTGTTTGCTGCTTAGTTAATCAGAATAAAAAACAGTTGCCTCTACTCATAAACTCCTGCAAACTTTTGCCATATTGTAGTTGAAAAAATATTTGCTGGACTTCTGAAGACATGCACCTGTACATACTTGTCTAATAAGAGCTGTGAGAACAGCAATTTGACACTGCAGTTAGACCTGCAGAAGAAGACAGACTCTATTCAAGACCAGGGTTTAATGCACATTTTCAGATTTATTGTTATGCATTAATTATTCACTACAAATCCTGAAGTAACCATTTTGAATTACTTAGAAAGCAGGAAAATAGGCTTCATTCCAAAATACAAGTTTCTGTAATATGTTTACTAATATTCTGTTTATAGGTCTAGATGTAATCTGAAAGAAGAAAATATTTAAAAATTATAGTTTAGACAAAAAAAAGGCATATGGAATCTATTTCCCACTTATTCTTTAGTATGAAAAGAAAAAATGACATTACAAAAGACACAGGAGGGACATTGATCTGTTAGAACAAGTCCAGAGGAAGCCAGCAAGATGATTAGAGGGATGGAGCACCTCTCCTACAAGGAAAGGCTGAGAGAGTTGGGGTTGTTCAACCTGGAGAAGAAAAGGCTCCAGAGTGACTGAATTGACAGGTACTCCCAGTACCTGAAGGGAACCCACAGAAAAGATGGAGAGACAATTTTTATGAGGGCACATAGTGACAGGACAAGGTAGTGCTTTCAAGCCACTGTAGAGTAGGTTCAGATTAGATACTAGGAAGAGATTCTATACTGTGAGGGTGAAGAGGCACTGTAAATAGGTTGCCCAAAGAAGTTGTGACTGTCGTGTCCCTGGAGGTGTTTGAGGGCAGGTGGGACAGAGCTCTGAGCAAGCTGGTTTAGTGAAAGTTTTCCCTGCCCAGAAACGGTTGAGACTGGGGAAGCTGGAATTACATGATTATGATCCTTTCCAGCTCAAACCATTCTAGGATTGTGACTAGAGATCAAAACATTCTGAAAAAAACTCTGGACAAGAATTTATATTACCGGAAAAGGTGGTAATTGTTAAAGAAGTGAGGGCTTCTTGTAAATCTTTATTAATAGTCTTTATAAATTAATGAAATGCAAAGAGTAGTAGTCCCATGTAAGATATTCAGAACAAATTAATTGCATAACAACAGCCTACACATCATATGAGCACATGTGTAGACCAAAAAAGCAGACAAATCAGCCTTTAGTGTCTATATACATTAAAGATGGCTGTAAAACAAGCTTTGACTCATTGATTTATCTTGCTTCTGTACTTCATGACTATCTAGGAAAGTAAGTGGATTGTTCCCTCTAAAAAGGAGGGTGGAGGGGAGGGAAGTAAGGGATCTTTCTTTGACATTGATCACTGGATATATCCCCAAAATAAATGTTAAGCTATTTATCCTATCATTTCCTACAGAAAGAATGGTTTACAGAGGACTAGACTCACAGTGTTAGGAGGGTGGTACAGGATGGGCAGTCCTGCAGATGTAAGAAAGAATTGTTCATTTACTCCAAGGTGGCCCAGCTCCCTATGACAAGAATGAAATGTGATCATCAAAGCTGATATACAGAAGTNTGATATACAGAAGTAATTTCCTATATCATTGGTTTTGATCCCTATTTAAAAGCTGAGACAGAAACAATAGAAGTTTTATATTTACCCCATGGGACATGATTTTGTGACAGCACCATGTTAGAAAAGTACACCCTTTAACGCCTTATTAAAGGAAGCCTGTCAGAGACAGAACTTGAAAACCATAAATCTCAGGTCTGCCATGAAGCAACACTGTGGTTATGCTTCATAAGTTGCAGTTACTGCCATTGTCTGGCAAACACCCAACTTGTCTGAAATTACAGTACTGATCACGCTAACAGTTTTGCTCCTCTCATTTTAGAAGGAATTAATTTGGAGTTCATAAATTCTACCATCGGTTTCAGCAGCTATTGAGATCAGAATGGAGCACTTCTGGGAAGCCCACCATTCTTGCCTGGCAAGTGAATATCTTCAAAACAACACCTTTCCTTCTCTTTTGTTTAGCATGGCTTGACAGTAAGTACAACAGTAAATTCCTAGTTGTCGGCCTGTATTACATACTGCATCACCACATTCAGTGATTCAACTTGAAACTTCACCTCTGGGGTTTCAACTCATATACCCATTTTAGAAATGACTAAGCTATACTTACATGAAAAGGCCTATGTGCACTAATTAACATAGAGAAAAGAGTATAACAGCAGGCCTCCTAAAATATCTCTGCATAAAATGTGTTACCATGAAAGTGAACAATTTCAACATCTGTATAGGAGCCCTATCTTTTAAGAAAACATATCCAATAAAAAAGCTTGAGGGTAAATAGTAATACATATATCTGGCAAAAATAAGCAACTCTACCAGCTACTTTTTTCTGAAGCATTCCTATCAAATAGCTTTAATCTTTTGGGTAATCCACTGTCTGATATATCAGGAGATCTAGAAAAAAGAAAGAAGCTCATATAGTTCAGGGCTAATTATATTATCAGTTTACTACAGAATTGTTATATAAATTTAATTATGTTTTTTAACTACATAAAACTTTAGAACTTGTATCAGTTTATGTAGAGATATAGTAAGAAAATATATAAACTTTACATTACTAAATATAAACAACCATCGAACACCAACTTTAACTTACTGATTAGATTTTCTCATGTTTTCTGTTGATAATTAATCACTCAGCTTTTGATGGGGAACACTAGCTCATTACATTCTTTTAGGAATTGTAGTTTAAGTGTCATTTATGAAAAACATACTTAATAAATTTCATTAAGTCAGGAGGAATTATACAGAGTCCACATATTGCATAGTGCTGTGCTTTTTCCTCAGACACGTTCCTTTTTAGTTTTACTTCTCATAGAGCAGAAATTCCTGTATATAAAATTCTAAATACCTGATAGGTTATTCAGGTATAAAGAATAATATATATGTCTTCC
>WEIU01007565.1:4336-72362 GCA_013389925.1 Aegithalos caudatus
GCCGGGGCGGCCTTATAGGGGAACATGGGCACGGCGGCGGGGGGGAAGCGCTGGAAGTGGAAAGGGCTGGCGGTGGGAAGGGGCTGAGGGAGAACGGACTGGTGGGACAAGGAAGACGCTGAAGGGGGAAAGGGCTGGCAGCAGAAAGAGGCTGAAGGGGAAGAGGCTGACAGCAGGAAGACGCTGAAGGGGGAGGGGGCTGGCAGAAGGAAGGGGAAGAAGCTGAAGGGGAAGGGGCTGGGAGAGGGAAGAGAAAGAAGCTGAAGGGGAAGGGGCTGGGAGAGGGAAGGGGAAGAAGCTGAAGGGGAAGGGGCTGGCAGCAGGAAGGCGACCCAGCTGCCTCCCCTGCCCGCAGCAGCCGCAGTGCCCCAGGGCTGCGCTCCGGGCGGTGTCCCGGGGGATGTTCCCAGGGACTTTCCTGTGCCCAGAGGTCCCTGTGTCCACTACCAGGGCTGCCTCGCCCAGCTGGCCTCTGGTCACTCTTCCCAAGGGCTGCTGCTGGGCTGCTGTCCCGGTGGCTGCTGGGGCTGGATGTGCCAAGCTGAGAGCTGTTCTCGAGGGCTACAGATTGCAGAAGTGATGGGGAATGGTTTCTTTCACTTGGACCCTCATTCAAGGAAAGGCCTAGGAAGCATTCAACAGTTGTGCAACTATACGCTGCTTGTTGGTGCTGCTCCTGCCTCAAATGGCCTGAAAGTTGCTGTCTTAGGCTGTAATACCTTCTTAGCTGGTGAGGGAATCCTTACATTGGAGTGTTTTCAGTCATGCACAAGCCAACTACAAGTATGATTGTCCTGGTACTTGATGTCCATGTACTTGGTATCTGGTCCTTAACCATCTGGCACAGGCAACATGATGGCTGCACTGCAGGCAGCTCTGAAGAACCCTCCCATCAACACAAAGAACCAGGCAGTGAAGGTAAAATAGCAACTGCTTGCTCATGGGTTACTCCCTAGAAATCCTTTCCTGTCTCTGTTACCTCTGTGTGACTAGTTGTACCTTGAGGAGGCCAGAGAATCATAATTTAGGGTATTCCCTGATGTTCAAACATCCATGACCGTAAGTGTTTTAATCTTGTTTAAAGTAGCTTGGGTGTCACCTGTCCAGGTACCTTTACCTTGGTGCTGGATCAGCTGTGGTTCTCCTGCCAGTGCTGGCTGTGTTCTGTGTGCCCAGACATCACCAGGTGCCTGTGTCTGACTCAGACCAGACGTGGCAGCTCACAGATGGAATCGTTGTGTGCTCAGGGAACCAGGCTGCTGTTGTCACCTCTGACTAATGAAACCACCAGCAGTGAGCCTACAAAAAAGGAAGAATTGGTTTTTATCACATCCAATCAAAATGAAGCTGTTAAAACCTCAGGAAGAGCGAGCCCTCCCCCTGTGACAGAGTGTGGGAGTCTCCTGGGTACGTGCATTTCTGAATATCCCCAGGATGAGTCCTGAATAGCTCATGATTGCAATCGTGGGAGGAACAGGCTGATAAGGCACCCAGCTGGTGGGTGCCTGCAGTCACTTCTCCCTGCCCGAGGAGAGGCCCAGGGGCATGGTTCCCTGCTGCCTGGTTCCTGGCAGAGCTGCTCCTGCAGCCCCAGCCCTTTCCTGAAGGGTTTTATAGAGCTCTGAGAACCAGCTGTTACAAATAGGGCTGTATAGCTTTGTCCTCACATTAATGACTTGTTTCCATTAGCCCTCTATTGAAAGATTTAAGAGTACACTTGGTGGTGGAATTGTTGTAGAGGGCAGAATGACTGGGCATTAATACCTGCCTTAATTTTTGGTTATCTTTGGAACTTACATAATTTTACTTACAGTCATGTGAGAAGTCTTGCTAAGCCAAGTGATTATGGGATATTAAATTGGGCAGGAAAACTGACATATTAAATTAGGCAGGAAAACTGACATCCATAGTTTCTGTAGGGGGAAGCTGCCTGAAGTGTTTGTGTGATGGAATTATTCAAAAGTCCAGCAACCCTGAGACATTCTTCTCTCATCCTGCCTCAGTTAGTGATGGATGAACAGGAAGAGCTGCTCCTTGCTGATTACATTGCTAATTGCTTCTGTAAGGACGCCACACACATTTCCAGGCCTGAAATGACATCCAGATCAATGGTTATTAATACTTAATATTAATGGCCAGTCTGCATCCAGTGTGCCTGGGACAGCAGCTGACTGCTTGGAATACACGTGGCTTCCAGCAGTCACCTCTTTCCTGGCTGCCAGTGGCATTTCCCTGAATTATAATGGTTGCATCGCATTAAACACCAGAGAGGTATGGAAAAGGCTCTGGTGGGAAGGGGGACCGGATGAACACTTGATTGTTTAATTATTTTGGAACTTGATAGATCTTGTGCTTCCATATGAGCATTTACTATTTAGCCATAATTAAGGGGTGGAGAATTGCAAACACTAACAGAGAAAAGTAAAAACTTCATTAAAACTAAAGCAGGGCAAATGTGTTAAACTCTTTTACATTGTTTATCCTTGGGAGGACATGTCTGTTATATCTTACCATGGCAAGCTCTTCACACAAAGTCCTCTTCAGATCTGTTAAAGACAAAACTGCTCTAATTCAATTTATTTGAGAGAGGAGCAGTGTTTGGCTGCAGCTGACACGAGGATGGCTGTGTCTGTGCCTGCCTGTTGACAGGACCGTGCTGAGAGCATCGTGCTGAAGGTGCTCATCTCCTTCAAAGCCAATGACATTGAGAAGGCGGTGCAGTCTCTGGACAAGAACGGGGTGGACCTGCTGATGAAGTACATCTACAAGGGCTTTGAGAGCCCCTCCGACAACAGCAGCGCTGTGCTGCTGCAGTGGCATGAGAAGGTGCGTGCCTGGGACAGCTCCTGCCACGGTGCCCTCAGCCTGGCAGGACCCCCTTCCTGGCTGGTGACACTCAAGTGCCAGATTCAGGCTGTGACAAGGAGCCTGGAGCTCACAGCTCAGTTAAATCTCCTGCCCACTGCTCCTTCCATGGGTGAACACCCAACAGTTAAAATTTGGGTTTCTCTTAGGCTGAGGCAAACAAAATGGTTTCATCCAGTGATTCAGGTAGGCTGAAGGAGAATTTCCTTCCTGGAGGGAAGCAAAATTTGCAGGTTGGTTATGCAGGGAAATGAAAGCTTAATTAAAGTTAAATAGCTTTCTTGAAATTGAGTATGATTGTTGTACCCTGGCACCCTGGCACATATGCAATATAAATGTGATCCAAGTAGTTTCATAGAGTCCCAGAGTGGTTTGGGTTGGAAGGGACCTTAAAGCTTACCTCATTCCACCCCTGCCATGAGCAGAGACACCTTCCACTATCCCAGATTACTCCAAGCCCCGTCCAGCCCAGCCTTGGACACTTCCAGGAATCCAGAGGCAGCCACAGCTTCTCTGGCAAACCTGTGCCAGGGCCTCCCCACCCTCACAGGGAAGGATTTCTTCCTGATACCTAACTCTACTCCCTGTCAGTTTGAGGCGCTTCCCCCTTGTCCTGTCACTCCAGCCATGTCCAAAGTCCCTGTGCATAGTTCTTGCAGCCTGTTGAGGTGGTGGAAGGGAGCTGCAGGCTGCAGCTGCCCTGACCTGGTGTTCACTGCCGTGTTTTCCCTTGGCAGGCGCTGGCTGCTGGAGGAGTTGGGTCCATTGTGCGTGTCCTGACGGCCAGGAAGACGGTGTAAGTGCAGCAGGGAGTGACATGTGCCTCCAGCAGGGAGCTGCTGCTGCCAGCCCTGATCCCCTGCCCCTGGGCAGCCCTGTCCCCCAGCTTTGCCTTCGCCCCGCTGCTTCTGTCGTACCCCACCAATTACACGCGTCGTGATCTCCTCTGTAGCTAAATTCTGGAAAATTATGAAGGTGGAATTTTACTTCTAACAGGAATATTTGGTACTCACCAGCCTTTCAGTGATATTCAGTGATGTAAACAATTTGGTGTTTCGGGTGATTTGCATTTGTGTGTAATCGTGGCAGATTTGGACCTGACTCTCTGAGCAAACGCTGAGGGACACAGGGCAGTGTCTTAAATTTTTGCTGGCCAAGCAGTGTTTTGAGCTAAAATCTTGGTATTTGAGAAGTGGGGCAGCTATTATTAACACAAGTAACTGGACCATGTTGCCTTTGGTCAACCTCTGACCCTACACCCGTGAATAGGAGAGAAGAAAAGCTCTTTTCCAACCTCAATTATCATTCCAGAGAGCTGAGTATTTTCCTTAACCTGCTCAGGTTCCTTGCCATCGCTCTGATGCTGGGTCCACAGTGGGAAGGTCACAGTAAGATGGAGTTGTCTGTCGTGCAGTTTGGAAAGTAGAATTTAAAAGGTTAATGGTCCATTTACAGTGGAGCCCAGCCCAGTGAGCTCTTCTTATTTTGGGGACCAAAGATCCTGAGGAGAAGAAGAAAAAGCAGCTTTAACACAGCAAATCACCTTTCAACAACTGGAAAGTGATTTGGTTTTGTCAAGCACAACTAAATGGCTGCTTGAAACATATCCTGGTATCGACACCATCATTGCAGATCCTCCCCTGTTTTGTTTTCTGGTTGTGTAGGGTCTGTAAGGGTACCAGACAGCTCACATTCCTGTTGCACTGTGCCTCATCATGTTAGCTAGTGGGCCAGTTAGGTTCCCAAATAAAGAGGAGTATTTTAAAGAATTAGGAAAGCCCAGGTTATCCTAGACCATGGATCACTTCAGAAGGTTTAGGTCCAGGACTGAAATACATGTGTTTTAATTTCACTATTTTACTACAGTTCAGTTGTGTAAAAACTGTTGGGGACCTTGTGAAATCTTTGCTGTTTTTTGATATCTGCTTTGTTTTTGTAATAATAATAAAGACCAGACAATAAATCATCACTGAATATTTACTCGAGTGTCTGACATGCCTTCACTGGAGACAGTGATTGCCCCTAAACCATGCAGAACACAGGCACAACCCCGGGAGGCACTGAGATCACCAAGTGGGAGACCCAGCCTTGCTACAGAAGCTACAGAAAGAGTCCAGGTTTCACTCGTAGACCTGTACAGAAATTCTCCTGGTGGTGCAGCAAAGGTTCTGCCCTTACAGCTCTGCCAGGGACTGCATTTGGCTTTTCTGGTTCTTTCCACTTGCCCGGATTTGGGGTAATGAACCTCATTTAAAAAAAAATTTTAAAAAAAGCTGTAATCCCAGCATAGTGGAAAGTATTTTCCAAAGCAGTTGATGCCAAAGCAGATCAGCTGCCTCTAGATGGCATTAGATCAATGAAGTTAATGAAAAGAATGGTCTTAAGGTTCTGCAGACGCCTTGGGTGAGACTATGACAGATTTAGGAACATTTACAGAACATGTAAATCTGTGTTTCTGTTCAGGGGTGTCCTAATCACATGGATTGATGTGGGGTTAGGGCAGGATTTGCAGGGCAGCTCTGCTGGTAATGAGTGACAGGAAGGGAAAAAGTTAATCTTAAAAAACAGCCTATTTCCTCCAAATCCTGGCCTGTTTGTATTGGTGGATGGTATGGACCCCATGACGGGTTCATATTCCTGTTGGGAGAAGGAAAGCCACAATGGAGAGCCTCATGCAGGTCAGACTGGGAGAGGTGACAGCGTTTGCAGAGCTCTGCTGCCTTCAGCTTAAGCCAGAGTGTGTGGCAATGGCACCTTCTCAGTCACATCCTGCTTTTGTGCTAGCTGAGAGCTGCTGCAGTCCTCACATCCACCTCAGTGTCTGCCACCCTTTGGGAAAAGAGCCAAAACCCCCAGGTCCTGTGCAGAGAGCTCCCACCTGCCTTCCTGGGAATGAGCTGGACGTGCTACTCCGCTTCTCCTGCCCTATAAAACTTCTCACAAAAAGGTCTTCCCTTGTGCATAATGGGGGGGTTCTTTGTGTCTGAATCAGCTTTTTATGACTCTTCAGAAATTATAAACTTGTACATATTGTTGCTATACAAAGTCAAAACATGTGCATTGCACCCTGGCTGCATTTTGGATATTTCTCTATTTCTGACCCACCTATTGGCAATCTGGGTTTGCTGGATTCCAAGAACCTTCCACAGGAAATGTCACCATCTCTGTTCCACACTTCCTGTTGGACATTACTGAAGAAGAAACAAGTTTACCTACTGAGTCAGCTTTGGGCAGAGAAAGGGGAACAAGAGACTCGCTCCTGCTAAAAGGACTGTGTTTATCACAGCTCTGAAATCTCACTGTTAAATTACAAATATCCAGGCAGAAGGACAGTTGCTATGAGCATTCCAACAAGGATGATCTCTCATCCTTCTCCAGCTCCCCTTGTACTGATTTTGGGATAAACCTGACCAAGCAGTGGTCAACTCAGATAATTAAATGAGCAGAAAATTATGCCTCCAATAAAGTTAACCCTTTGCTGCTCAATGAGGCCTCCCATCCCTCACAGGAATCAGAAAAGGCACCTAGAGGGGTGTTTTTACCCTCACCATGTTGTTATTCCTACCCTTTTACCTGAGTATCACTTCAGCTGGTTGCATCTCCTCTGCTTTCCTGGAGACTAGAGAGTCTTCCATGCTCCTGTTGGGAGCCCATAGGAGCCAGCTGGGATGCTGGGGGCACACATACAGCTGGAGAGCAAGAGAGCCCCAGGCTCAGAGTTCTGTTTGGTCCTACTTTGGATTAAAACCCCAATCTTTGTTGCTCATGGGGCTTGGGTTTCTCCATCAGCAATACTCAGAAGTCACCTTCACAGCCTCCCACCCACCGCTGGAGTTACGTAATTTGCTGGGGAAGTTTTGATAAAGGCACAAGGGTTGAGTCTTGCTGACATATTCTAAGCTCTTACGAAATATACATCACATTGCTGGTAGATGGGGCAGAGGCAAAGTACTTCCAAAAATGTTTAAAAATCATGTGTGGAGCAGCCAGCTCCAAACCTGTGAGTCAGCAGCAGGTCAGAACCCTGCTGTCACTGGGTGCCCTGTACTCATCTTGGCCCTCCCAGCAGTGCTCCAGAGCCAGCTATGCTTCGTTGACCCTAAAACACCTGGACAGAAGTGATGTTGGGCTGAGCCCTTGGGATGGGGTGCAGCATGGCCACTGCCCCAGGATCCTCATCCACGGGCAGCTCCATGTGCCCTTAGCAGTGAAACTCCACACTGGGACAGCACCGTGGGAAGGACCAAGGGTTTCCCAGGTGGTGCCTTGGGCTCTACTTCACCTCCCAACTGTGCCTGCCAGGAATTTTCTGCAGGAGCGGCTTAGCAATGATGAGACTGCGCTTTGCAGGGCACCAAGGGCTCAGCCCAGCATTCATCCTGGGCTTCTGCAACCTGAAATTTGACCTGATGAACCACCCAGCTGACAAAATCCACGGCTCTTAATGTAAAAACCAGAAGATGAAAACCCGAGAAGGCGAGGAGCGGCTGCCCGAGCGGAGCAGGGATGCACCCCACGGAAAGCCGCTATGTCAGAGGCAGGCTCAGCCCCACTTCCCCATGCCGGGGCTGACGATGCGGCTGAGGCCACTTCCTGCAGGTTTGTGACAGGGCGGGGGACGGCAGAAGCACAGGCTGAAGGGAGGCAGAGGCCGAGCTGCGCCACAAGGAAGGACAGGGCGAGACCCACGACGCGGGGATCCCACATCCCGCTCCCGCCGCGCCATGTCCCTGGTGGAGACGATCCGGCTGTGGCAAGAAGGGGTGTGTGCAGCAGATAGGAAGGAGTGGGGTGCTGCCCTGCATGCCTTCACGGCCGTCCAGAACCCCCCTGCCAAAATCTGCTTTAACATCGGCTGCGTCCAGCTTGTCCTGGGGAAGCTGGAGGAGGCGGAGGAGGTAAGGCACAGCCCCTAGGGCCGCTCATCCTCTCACCTCTGGGACGTGCCCAGATACACGGACATGGTGGGGAAGGAAGGAATTGAAACTGTCACGGTCTAAGGCGTTGATTCGGGGCCTTTTAAAGCTGTGAGGAAGGGGGACAGCCCTAGGCTGCCAAACCTGTTCTGCCAGTGATGCACAGCTCACTGTTCACTCTCCCTCTCTCCAGGAGGTGACCATGCTGACAGATGGCTCCAAACCCAGGAGCCTGGTACAGGCTCTCCCCAACCCAATGCCCAATGCTGCAGGGAGACACAGCCCATAGAGCCCAGCTCAGGCCACTCAGCTAAGGCAGGACAGGTACAACTGCTCTACACTCTCAGTTTTTTTAAGGTGTCCCCTTTTGCCCCACTCCTACTTCTGCAGGCTTTCACCCGGAGCATTGGCTGCGACAAGCACCTGGCAGTGGCTTATTTCCAGCGGGGGACTGTGTTTTACCGGAGGCAGAAGTGAGTGGAAGAGTTTCAGGTACCATTTTTGCCGCTTACAGAGATGCCAGCCTTCATCTGAGGATGGCCCCAGGCAGGTTGGTGCCCCAGAGCCCAGACTGAAACCCCTCGAGGTCAGACAGGCTCCTACTCTTCAGCACTGCAGTCCTGGGATTAAGACGAGCCTCAGAACCTCTCTCCTCCCCTGGGGTGTCTGAAACACTGCAAGGATAGAGGGGACAGCCGACTGAACTCGCCAAGTCTGAGTACAGGCTTAAGAGGCAGGCAGGTTGCCACCACGAGCTGGTGACACCTTCATCCTCTGCTCCACAGCCATGGAAAGGCCATTGAGGATTTCAGAGAGGCGCTGGGCCAGCTGCGAGGCAACCAGCTCATCGACTACAAGATCCTGGGGCTGCGCTACCGGCTCTTTGCCTGTGAGGTGAGACACACTTGGCCACCAGTTCTGATCCCAAAGGTCTGTTCCCCAGCGTGAGAAATCTAAAGAGGAGACAGCCACCCTCTCCTTGTACCTTGCAAAAACCAGCCAGGTGCAGTGGCACAGCCCCACTGTCCTTTCCTTTCCTGCCCTCCTGGCATCAGTCCAGCTGTTCCAAGAGCTCTTTCTCTTGCTCCCATTCCCCCAGCAGATTCTCTACAACATCGCACTGGTGTATGCCACAATGGAGAACTGGGAGAAGGCTGAGGAGCACCTGACCCTGGCCCTAAGCATGAAGAGTGAGCCCCAGCACAAGAAGATAGACAGGGCAATGGAAGCCATCCTGGTACGGAGGAGCAGGTGTTACAGCTCCACAGGGAGAGGGAGGGAAGTCCCACGGACAGCACATCCACCTTTTAGCAGGATTAAGATGCAGTGGATATTGTAGTGGGACACAAGTCCATGGGAAGAGCTTTGGGTCACTGGGGAGGCAGGGATGGGAAAACGAGATTCCATGGATCATACCAGGGCTTGGGATTGGGCTGTCATGATGGTGGTCTGGCTTTATGGACCAGCCCCCAAGCCAACAGCAGAAGGGACGTTCATCAGTCCCTGATCTCACCTCCAAAGTCTCCATGAGTTCTCTGTGCTACAGAAGCAGAAGCACTGTGAGCTGGTGGCCATTCCTGTGGGGAAGCTGTTCAGGCCAAATGAGAAACAAGTGGCACAGCTGGAGAAGAAGGACTACCTGGGAAAGGCAATGGTAAGAAAGATCTATACTGTTTATTCAGGCCAAGCCTGTGGGCTGAGAAGAGCTGTTGACTGCCTTCTCATCACCCCTCTGAGCTTCTGTATGTTGCCTGGTAGGCAGCCAGAGAGGGAGCTTGTCTCTGCCTCAGGGATCCCCCAGATATGGAAAGAGGGATGGCACAGAGGGATCTCGTAGGAAACAGGGAATCTGCAAGAATACAAGAGCTAAAAGCACATTCCTGCTGAGCATGACCTACTTCTGGTTTGTCTCCTTAGTGAGACATGAGGGATAGTCAGCAATGAGCTGGAAAGATCACACTGGAGCTTTGGCTCAAGCCAAGACATTTTCAGGGGTGGGGGAAAGGAGCTATTTAACATTTGACACCCACAATCAACCTCCAGTTCTTCCACCACTCTGTTTGAAAAGGACTTTTCAGCTCAGATAAGCAAGTAAGCAAGCTTTTCTCCTGTGCATGTGCAAAATCCAGTCACTGGGATACCAACCCTGGGCACAGGTCCTGGGAGACAGCACTCATCCGGAAAAGGAACCAGGCATTGGGGAGTCAGATAGCCAAGAGCCAGGCAGCTCCTTCAGTGCCAGAAACATGCACAAAAACATGTATCAACTTTCTAAATTACATTTAAGGTCATCTGTAGGAGGTATGGGCTTGAGCTGGACACTGGCTCCCTTCAACATTTGTGAAAATGAAACTTCTAAAAAGAGAAACTTTTAGGTTTATAATGCTTCAAACCACAGAAACAGCCAGGTTAAGAGCAGAAAACTTACTACAGTTGAGGGAAGCTTTGGTGCCAGAGGCACTCAGCCTGTAGTCCAAGATTTTTTTAGCCAAAAATTCTAGCCCCTCCTGAGATTAAAGCATCATAAGGAGCTTGGCTTGGCCAACAACAAAGGAGGAGGGTGGATATCAGAGGTCTGAGAGAGGTCTACAGGCACCAAGTCACTATTTGTCTTTGGCTCTAGGTGGTGGCATCTGTGGTGGACAAGGACAATTTTTCGGGATTCGCTCCCCTGCAGCCACAGGTAAGACTCAGGCAGTGAACAGCACACTCAGTGCAGGATGACATGGGCTGGCTGTCACCCACAGTGGGGAGCAAACAGCACCGACAGCACCCTGAACCCTGTGCCACCGCTGTGGGGAGGAGACAGATACTGCTTCCAGGGATCAGCTGCTCCCTCCAGCATCAGGAAGCTCACCCCAAACACACCCACAGCTGTGGCTGAGGTTGAGCTGGTTCCCTGCATGGGGAACTAGCGGCCAGGGTGATGGCTCTCTGCAGGGAGCTGTCCCTGACCCTCCCTGAAGGATTCATTAGGGATTGTCTGCCTAAGCCTGAGTGGAGAAACAATGGCAGTTCTGCTCTCGCTTTGCAGCCTCCTGCCCATTCCAGAACTCCTTTGCATTTCCTGTGCCATTTTCCAGATGATGCAGTGGCATCTTCCCATTCCTAAACATGGCAAGTTTTCCCGGGAGGTTTTTGGGAGGATATGGGGAAGCACAGCACAGCACCATTGAACAAGATAAATGACAACCTTCTCAGTGTAGACGAGTGTAGCCAATCTTGGATCCTCTGTGAACTGAAACTAAAATCAGGAGTGAAAAAAAGATTGTGCCTCTGAAAGCCAACTGCAGTTGAAGAATATGGAAACTGTTCCTTAGAAGGAACAAAGCCAGTGATATTCCTCATGGCACTTAGGGCACCTACATGTGAAGGAACAGTGTTGGGGTGAGAACAGGCATGGTAAAAGGCTGCAGGACATTTCTGCAAAGCAAACAAAATCCTCTGGATTACTAGTATTTTCCTTTTTGTCTTCTTGTTGGCAGGCCGCTGGTCCTCCACCCAGGCCCAAGACCCCAGAAATCCTCAGGTAAGTTGGATCAAGGATAGATAACCCACACAACCAGGCACAATCCCATCCTGCACTCTCATAGCCAAGCATCCAGCTGGCACCCAGAATTTGGGGGAACGGAGAATGTAGAAACATGGAGGCAGAGATCTGGATTCTCCCTACAAGGTAAAACAACAGCACTGCCAACATTCCTGACCTGTCCATTGCTCCCACACCCAGGGCCCTCAGAGGGCAGCCACACCGTGTCATGTACGAGTTCATTCCCGAGACTGCGGAGGAGCTGCAGGTCCTGCCAGGAAACATTGTCTTTGTCCTGAAGAAAGAGAAGGACAATTGGGCTACAGTGATGTTCAATGGAAAGGTATATCAGGAGTGTGCTGGACAGGAGGGGCAGACAGCAGATTACCATTGAGGTTCTGCAGAGGCAGAGGCTTGCCAACAGTAATTAAGTAAGTTTCTGAATGAAGTCTCTTATGTCCACCCTTGGCTTAGGCCAAAGGGTTCAGTGAAATCCACTCAACCTGCAGAAACTAAAATTCAAGCCTCAGGAACCCTCCTGGATGCAGGTGAAGGTGAGGACACATCCAGTTGTGTCCTCCAGCAGTGGGTTGCCTTCTTGTCAAGCAATCACTACTCATCTCTCCTCCCCCTGCAGAAAGGGATTGTCCCCTGCAACTTCCTTGAGCCTGTGGAGCTCCAGAATAAGCTGCATATCCAGGTGAGGAGGCCCAGGAGGAAATGGTGTCCTGGGGAAGGCAGATCTCCACATATTCACCCAAGACCTACCTCTCAGTAGGACCCATATATGTGACTCTGTCCCCCTCACAATGCTGGGGTTGGTTCTTCTGGCTCATGGTCACCTTATCATGAGCTCAGAGATGTGCAAAATCCCCATGTTGGTGGTACCCTAGCGATAGTTGGCAGTGCTGGGGAGATAATGGATAACAAAGTCACCCCTCCCCAGTTCAAGATCCCAGACAGACTTCGGGAAGATAGTGGGTTGGATCTGCACAAGGCAGTAGCACCCCAGCCCATCAGTAAGGGTGGGACTGACAGCACTGTCTTCTTCCCATGGCCCAGGAAGAAAGCCCTGTGGAAGTTGAGATCTCTGAGTCACCCAGGTCCACTGTGCCGGAGCAGCCACGGCGGCGGGCGCCAGGTCAGTGTGGGGAGCACAGGGGGACATCACCCACAGCAGGTGGAGATGCAGGTCCTCACCCTTTGAGACCAGGGCTAGGGTTCATCTCCATCTCATTCCTGGCCCCATTTCCAGTCAAGCACTGGAAGACATTAGAGCAGGAGGCAGAGATAGCAACTGCAGTGCTGAGGATGGAATAAAATAGCATCTGTGGGGTCCCTGAGGAAATCAAGTCCCTCTGTGCTCTTAATTAGCACAGTGCCTAATGAGAAAAAGGGCCTGGTGATAGGAATGGGGCAAGAACCAGCTTGGAGTAAAACATTCCTTATAGGCTTCCCCTTAAAGCAAGGCATCCATGATAGTTTCAGTACTGCTGTGAGCTGAGCTAGGCTTGAAGGAGCTGTATGAGGGGGATTCCTGGCTGGTGCTACCCAGCATCCCGCATCCCAAGCTCATGTCCCCTGGAGAGCAGCCTCGTAGGAGTCCATGGGTAGAGTTGACACAGAAGGCTGTGGCTCATGGAATTAAGGACAAACACCCCATGGACACAACAACCCCAATAATCCTCTTTATGGCACCAAAAGCCATCTCAGATCTATTAGTGGGACCACATTCAACAGTGTAGCTCAGGCTCTTCCTGAATGAGCATAGTTGTGCCAAAGCACTGCCAAAATGTAAATCAGATCCTCATGAAGAGGCTTTCACAAAGCTGCATGAAATCACCCTGCCTGGAGGCCTGAGTTTATTTAGCTTTACAGCCCCATTGAAGGACAGGGATTGCCTTTGGTTTTCAGGGTGGACCTAGGGAGAACAGAAGAGCAAAGACACTAAAACCGGCAGCTACATGTTTATCTTTTTTGAATCCACCCATGAAAGACATCCCACCCCTCATGCCCCCATCCCTGCAAGAGGGAAGGCACAGAGCCAACACCTCTGCTCAGTGGCTGTATCTAGATCTTACAGAACCCCTGTGGCAGATGCCATATCCGTTTGAGAGACCACTGCTGGCTCCAGGGTTGGTTGGTGTTGCTGGAGATCATGATGGGCTGAAGGAGGTCTGGCTGTGTGCTTAGACAACATTCATCCCATCCCACCTCCTGAGTCACCTTTTTTCTCCTCCCCAGACTACGTTCCTGCTACCATGGCGCAGCCAAGAGAAACAGCAAAGGTAATGTCCTGCAAGTGCAGACCCCGAGGCCCTACTGGTCATAAAAATCTGCACTCACCAGGAGACTTAGGGCTGCTCTTTGGGAAATCTCCAGGCCACAGGTGAACCCAGGGCTGTGACCAGAGCCACTGTATGACTCTCACCTTAGTCAACCTGAGAAGGGAGAAATAGGAGAGAGCTTGGCTGGAACATGCTCCTGGGTAGGGTCAGCACATCAGAAGATAGCACTGGGAAGAGAGATGAGAAAATAGAGCAATTCCAACTCAAAAACAAAAACTAGGTTTGGAGGGTGGACACAGCTCTAATTTGATTACCCCAAAGCCACAATTTTGTGCCAAGTCCCTAATCTATTACTGAACTCTCTCCTGGGACAAGCCTAGGGCTGCCAACCAGCCAATGTCTAAGCACAGCTTGGGAGGCACGGTCTGAGACAACCAGTTTCCACATTGCCAAGCCACACAAGGTGACATCCCATTTCCTGCCTGCAGGAGGCTGAACCAACTGTCTCCAGCCCCCATGTCCTCAAGGTGCATTACAAATTCACAGTGGCCCTGAGAGTCGACCGAGGGCTCTCCTACAGGGAGCTACTGGAGCTGGTTTGCAAGAAGCTGGAGCTGCAGCCCGAGCACACGGAGCTGAGGTGAGGCACTGCCAGCCCTAGTGAGCCAGGGCTGTGTTCCAGGGCTCCTCACCTGCATCCCCTGCACACCAGGTACAAGCCTGTGGAGGGCCAGGAGCTGGTGACTCTGAGTGCAGAGAACGTGGAGGTGGCCTGGAGCCAGAGCAAGAACAACTGCCTGACAGTCTGGTGCAGTGGCACAGAGGTCAGTGACAGCTACAGGGGACAGCCACCTTCTCTTCCCTCCTGCCTTTGTTTTCCTTGCCACAAGCATGGGTTTGTGGCTTTCAACAGAAGCCAGCAACCTCATGAAAGGCAGAGGAGCAAAGAGTGAGTGGAGAAGCAGAGCTCATCTCTCTTGCCCTGGTTCAGAGAAAGGAAACCAAGCGGTTGTGTCCTCAGCAGCTTGTTTCCTGCCTAGGGAGAGGGGTTTGTACAAGACAGCAAACCACAGGAGTCGACACAGGAGGCAACACCGGGGGAGACGGGAACAACCCATGTTGTGGCTCAGTACAGTTACGAAGCCACCCAACCTGAAGACCTGGAGTTTGAGGCAGGAGACACAATCCTTGTTTTATCCAAAGGTAATCGTGCTCCTCCTAGGACAGGAGAGGGCAGGGACCCCCCAGCTCTGGTGAGAGGGAGGGTGGTGTGGCAGCAGCAGAGCTCCTCCAGCTCTGCCTCGGGATTCCCATCCACACATCCCTGTTACACACACTTCTTCCAACATATTTTCATCACTCCCATTTCCACTGCGCCCCTCCAAGACAGGAGTTACACTTGGGCTGTGTTTAAGCTTACTGATCACGGTGGATTCTTTCAAGAAGAAAGATAGCCTCATTTTAGCTGCCATCCCCACAGTGGGAGCAGGTTTTCACTCCCATTCCTTCTACCTGGAACCTTTTTTCATCTACTTTTCTTGCTGAAGGTACAATCTTCCATTAGTTGGTCAATATTAGTCCTTAGTGTTTTTAAGGGAATTGAGGCTTAATTACAGACTAAATCTCAGGAGGATCAATGAAGAATTATATACACAGGGCATATGTTTCCCATCTCACTTGAGCTTCTGAGTGAAATCAAGACATCAGGAATAAGTTTTAAAGGCAAGAGCCCCTTGTATTTTGCTATCTGTAGTTAGTCAATGATTTGTGGTGGCTGGCAGGCTTTTGGGGGACTGACCTTTGACAGGTTAGATTTTGCACCACATGATACTGATTACCCCCTCCACCCCAAAAATTCTACTTTTCCCTTCACTGCTAAGTATTTCCCAATACAAAGCTGGTTCTTGGCTCATTTGATTCCCCCACTGCAAAACTGCCAGAGGTCATAGGCTTTACTTAACCCAGAGTAGCAGAGATTTTGGGGGGTTGTTTTAGGGTTTTTATGTGAACATGGGAGTTGACAAAACTCTTCAGATATCCTGAAGAGGACAGACCAAGGTCTCAGATAATTTCCACACTCTTCACGCTCACTTTGTTTCCATTCAATGCAATTTCCAAGCCCCCTGGTCTCTATTTTGATCCAGTTTCCCATTCCCATTTGATATTCCTTCTTACCTTACCACTTGGCTCTCTTCCTCATTCCTCCCTTTCCTCCACATTCCACTCCCTGCTGGGTCTAGCACAGCTCCAGGTTTTATCAGCAGAAACAGCATAAAACAATGATCTCAGGCCTGTCTGCACACATTTTGCTCCTGTACATTCCTGGGGTCATAAGAACTGTGAATTTTCCCCTCCAGTGAATGAAGACTGGTTCGAAGGGGAATGCAAGGGGAGGACTGGCATCTTCCCATCTGCATTCATTCGACAGCCCAACACTGAACACCCAGAGAAGTGATTTCAGAAGAGCTTGAAGTCATGGAGAGAAATCAAGAATTCAACTGTTGCCATTATGTAGTCTGCATATTAATCCCTGCATCTGAAAATGAACTTCTGAAGTGGTTACTGCTACTTGTATTAAAAGCTTTGTATTTTTCTCTTACACTTTTGCATTGCTCTCTTAAACAGGAACTTGTTAAGAAGTTTCTAATTCCTGGTAGGAAGACATTCATTCCTAAGCCCTGTGCTTGCCAAGACACTTGCCATGTTCCCCCATTCTTAAAAAAGCTTTTAAACAGACATGCCAGAAACTGGGAACACCCACAAGAGGATGGTGCAACCTGCATTTAAAGTCCTGCCAGCAGATCCCAAAGGGGAAGTGAGTTCAGGAAGCTATAGACCAGGAAAGCATTTGCTTCCTTAAAACATTAGTGCCAACCCCAAGATCTTAGAAGACACCACATAGCCTCACCATGCTCCAACTCCCAATTCAAACTCACAGGGACTTAAGACATTTTATTCAGGGTTGGGACCCATGCTTCCAAGTTTTTCCTGATCAGTCAGAAGAAACACTAACTTAAAAGACATAGCCTGGAATCCCACAGCTTTATTCCAAAGGTGCTAAGGGGGCAGGGGCTTCCCCTCTCTAGATTCTATCACACAAGTCCAAAAAACCCCACTGTCCCATTAACCTAAATATCACATTTATTTTAAAGGAACTTATTCTGGAGACAATAAACACCTGCAGTTTCAAAACCAGACCAACTCTGGAGTTTCCTGTGACATACCTGGAAGCATGGAAACAGTGAACACCCTGGTATGCAGGCAAGTCAGTGGCAGAAGTTATCTGTGCCCTCCATCTGCACAATGCACATGCTGTACCAGGATGAGTCTGCAACTAGGGAAGAGCTTTGCAAGTTGCTCCCATCCTACGTATTTACTTCAGTATGTAAAACACACTACACAGGCAGCACAAAACCACAACCAAATTATCTGTACCAAGCCCAAGCCAGAATCGCTGTGATTTATTTAGGTCTCTTTCAAAGAAAAAAAAAAAAATCTTCAAACATTCTTCTGGCTTCTACAAAAATGTAATGCATTTTTAAGGGCCTGAAGCCAAATCACACAGGAAATAAATGCTACACACAGACCTGGATGGAGAGAACATGGTTTAATTAAAGGCAAAGCTGATTTCGGCAGCTGCAGTTCTTGCACAGACAGACAGAAAACACAAAAAAAGCTTACAACACAAACCAGTTTCTGTTGGGGGCCCCTTCCCTTGCTCCTCCAGGTGCTGGAGGGCAGGCGGGGTCAGATGCATTCCCGAGGCCGGGTGCTCATGCACAAGTGGAACGGTGCAGCTGGGAGCTGGCACGGCCGGGAGTGGGATGGTGCTCCTGGTTAGCTCGTCTGGGGTGCAAGAGTCGGTGACGGTGCAAACACGGGAATGTCACAGCTGCCTGGGCGCACAGCTCGGACACACACCGGGAGGGCCGGAGGGGACACACAGGGTGGCCTGCATTACCACCAGGTGGGAACTTCATTTTTTGGACTTGTTAAAGGAAATACAGCTTTGAAATGCAACACAGAACAGTGATGTTGCTAAGGTGGAGCTCGTAGGGAGCTTCTCGTACCCCTGAGGGTATTGGGTCTCCTCCGCCTTCCCTTTTTGTATTCTCTGGGGCTGCCCAGACTCCAGCGTCACTTCGGCTCTTGCGTGTGCTTTGTTCTGCAGCTGAACTCTAGCCCAGAGATCCTGAATCATCACACAAACCCCTACTGCTAAAAGTAGCAAATGGACATTGAGTCTGTTTCTGTAACTTCCCTGGGAAATCTAACAAAAACGCTGTCCTTTTCTTTAACAAAACTTCCAGTCTTCCTTCCCCCTAATAAATAGCAAATAGAACGTTTTTTTCCTTTTCCCTTCTGCACCTTTTCATCTATGAACAGCACTGTGCCGTTTCCGTGTGTCCGTGGGTGCCTTGGATTTGTTTCTGGCACTGAAAGCCCGGGGCTGCAGCTGGGACAGGTTTCTGCAGAGCTGACCTGTGCCTCACCGGCTGTGCGGATGCCCCATGCTGTCTGGGCTGGCTGTCGGATTCACCCAGCCCTGCTGGACCCCTGATTATTTTCTGCCATGGTAATGAAACTACGAGCGTTCAGCAAAGATGGGAGGATGGAAAGAGAAAAAACAAAACCAAACCAAAACAAAAAAAAAACAAAACCAACAACAAAAAAAAACCCATTGAGAGCCTTCTACCTATCTATTAAAATGAGTCAGGCTGTAAATGCACAGACTAGCCTGCCCTTTGTGGGGCTAGCCACTATGCTACAGTAAAATGTACAGGAATCACACATTAATTTAAAACCCCATAGCAGTTAACTTGCTTTTCAGCAGAGTGCTGCAATGCCCCATGTCACCCCCTTATAGCTCAAACACCTACTGAGAGAAAGGCATTTCATGCTGGAGTCTCTAACCCACCCAAAGCCTCCGGGTGAAGCGGTGCCAAGTGCCAGACTCTCTTTCATGAAACTCCTTTGCTAGTCCAGGATACAGAGCCCCACCTCGTCACCACCCACTGTGACCAGGGCAGCAACTGGGGCTTTCATTGCTACACACTGACTATGAAGCACATCTGTGTAGAGAATTCAGTGTGATCTTACTACTGAGATAGTCATAAAGATGTTTAGGAGTAATTTCAACTACATTCTCAGTCAGCGAAGCAATCATTAATGGATTCCTATTTTATCTCCTCAAAGAGAGGAACAGGATTGAGAAGTCCTCATTGGCTTCTCCCATCTGCCCTTTACTCTCAGCTTTTACTTCCCATGTGGCTGGGGACATGCACAATGGAGAAGGTGAGAGGCGGTGATATTGGGTTACTGAGTGAGCCAAACAGCAGTTCCTCTCTCCCTCCGAAGGGCCCGGGGGATGGGAGAGTTCCTGATGTTGTTTGCTTGCACTGCAGATGTTTTGTGCACACTCAGTGGGTTGGTGGAGCACTTACGCCCTCCTGACAGCAAGGAACAGAAGAGAGGGCTGCCACCTGCACAGGACTGTGTGTGCCAGTCCCACAGACCCAACATGCCATGGTTTATGGAGCCGTCGCTGTAAGGGTTGTCTCCTGTGTCTCAATGCGGCGGATTCATGGCGCCTTGTCCGCGCTGCTGCTTCTGCTTCTGCTGCATCAACAGCTGCTCCAGGGCCGAGGGGCCGGGGTGCATCATGGAACTGGACCAGATGGACTAAAAACAAACAGCAACACTAGTACCTCCTTGCATTACACAGCCCTCTGCCACATGGGAAAGCAGCAACCATGTTCTATATTCTCCTTCATCACTCATACCTGGCTTATCATGAAAGTTAACCAGGCTTCAAAGAAGACCTTCTAAAAAGAGGCTTCCTGGAAGAACTTTATCCTCCTCCAGAACCCTCATTACCATAAAAATTCATCCCACATTAACTATTACTAATTTTAGACTAGTCAAAGCTAATGCTAGAATTTCTTCCAGTTCTGCCAGCCTGGGCTTGTTCCGTAAAATCTCAAAACCAGCAAGAACTGGAAACCTTCCTGCATTAGTGACACCTCCCACGCTGCCTGTTTAAGTGAATCTGCAGGAAAAAATTTGGGCTTCTGGCACTGGACTCTGACAATTCGGACAGATTAATGCCCATCACTTGATTGTCCAGCCTGCAGAGCCTTCCCCTGAGCACAACCCCAGCCAAACCCACCTTCAGGCTCTCCATAAGCACAGCTGAGGAATCCTCCATGGCAGGAGGGCCTTGGACTGCCCAGGTCCCACTGGGAGCACTGGACTGGTGCCAGCTGCTCTCCGAAGAGGATGATGTTGTTGGGAGATAGTCCAGACCAAACCCTCCCATGGCTAAAATGGCAGAAAGACAAGTTCAAAGTGACATGGCAAAACCAGCTCAAAACAAACATCATCAGATGGTGTCTGACAGCTCCATGCTAACCTGGAACCCAGCACTTGCCTGGCTTGTCTGTTTTCCAGCGGTCTGTGACTCTCCGGTCCCTGTTGTCTGGAGTCCCAATGGGTCCAAAGTTGGAGAAAGGAACAGAATTGTGGTTATGGGTTGGAGGGGAGCTTGGCAAGCTGCTGGGGTTGGAGGAGTGAGGAGACTGGCTGGCTGGTGTTGAATGATCTAGGGATTACAAGGGAAGAGGAAAAAAAGGTCAACAGAGACAGCAGGAGCCTCCCAGTTTCGAATTTCTTAGCGCTGCAAATTCTGCCATCATCCAATTTGCTACAATGCTGCTGAAGGTCAGCAGTTTTTATTCCCTCCATTATGTGATCGTAATGCAAATTCCTAATTCTGAGTGAAAAATTTACAAGAACAGCATGACTGTGTTTAGTGCTTACCAGAAAAACAAAACCCAGGAAACCTCATGAGGGCTGGCTAGGCAAAGCCAGTTTCCCTCATGTATCTTAAAGAATTTGTCTCAAACTCCAAGAATAACTGTCTCCAAGCCTGACAACCAATAGAAAAATTATATAGGACCTTGAGGAGTTTACAAGTTTACAACTTCAACTCCCAAGTCTGAGAACATTTTACACTTATGTGAGTCTTAAAGCAATTCAGACCCAATAGTGAGCAAAAGAAGAGAAGGAGCATGAAGCAGGCAGAATGGAACCAATGAAGAGGTGAATGGAGAGGGAGTTGAAGCACATGAGCCAAAAAACCCTGCTAGAATAAAAGCACTTTGCAACTCCCTCCATTTCATGCACAATGGCTTTTCCTGGCTGTTTGCAAAAGTCCCAAACATCCAGTGCAGATGTTATTTAAAATAATTTCTTAGACTCAACTAATTCCTCTCTCACATTCTTCTGGACTTTTAGTGAAAATAAAATTATGACATAATAGTTATGGTTTATGCCTTTAAGATAATTACTAACAAAGAAGCTGGTTTGCTTTATAGGCTGCTTAACAGTAAAAAACCAAATGCAACAAAACCCACTACTGTTGTGTTTTCCTCCACTCTTCCCTAATACAGTTTCTTTTTCAAATATGTGCATTATGAAATCCACTTTCTCCTGCTTTTTCCAAAAAAAAAAGCAAGACAAATATATGGATATCTGAGTTGAGGCACTACTCCCAAATGTCTGTCAGGAAACAGAGTTAAAGAGATTTCAGGATTTATCACCTCCTACAACATTTATCCCGCTCAACTACTTGAATTAAAATCCAGGTTCTTACACTATATTAATTACAGAATCCCTTCATATTTCTGAAGATATATAAAGTCAAACAGAAGCCTTCAGAGACCTTGTCAGGCAAGTTTGGGGATTTTTTTTTAATTTCCAGTTACATATAACTTGCAGTTGGTTTAGAATTAACTCAAATCCTCTTAAATCACTAGACATAAGAAATACCTGAGCTGGCTGGAAGGGATGGAGACCACGGAGTCCCTTCAAAGAGAGAATAGAGTGAAGTCTCCTGATGGGCAGCTGAAGGGGTGACTTCTGTTTTTGTGCTGGTATTCATGTTTTTTCCATACACCTCATTGAACATGCTGTTGTTCGGGTATCTTTCCTGAAAAAAACCAAACGATGTAAGAGCTTATGTGTTAGATTTATTTCAACCACTGAGACTGTACAAAGGAAACAATTATAGTTCAAAATATTTCCTAACTGCTTTTTCACTTCCCAGTCCATCTCCTATGACTATTTAATTTAACATTAAGTCCATCACATTCTGAATAAGAACAGACTTCTCCTGGTTGGATGGCAAAGTCTTCACAAAATCTCCAGATTCCCAGTACTCAGAAAAGCTCTATCAAGACACTGCTCAATTCTCTGGAAGAGCACAGGTAATTCATTGCTCTAGAAATAAAAATCTACACACCACAGCACCCTGAGATGCACTTTTTCAGTCAATTTCATGACTTCACTGAGAGCAAAGGGCCCATGAACTCAGCAACATGCAAGAGGACATCTGCAGAGATATAGCTAAGATGAATTTGGGAAGGAACTGATAAAGCCACATATTAAGGTTGATACAGAGTGAAATTACACATCCCTGTGGATTTCTTTCAGGTTTTCCACTGGCTTAACCACAAGCTAAAAGGTGCTGGGCTCTGGTAATCACTCACCTGATTTAGAGAAAAACCACTGAGGGACAGGAAAGATGATGACTGACACATCAATTCTGACGGTTTTTCCAGCAGGGACTTCTTCAGAAATCAAAAACGGGAAAAGTGCAGTTAGTGCTCAGTGTAGGGACCAGCAGGAAAGCTTGTAATCAGAAACTGCCAAAGTGGTTTTGGTCACATTTACAACTTGTCTTGCATTTTAGCTCCAGGACCTTGGAGGATAGGGGAGGCAAGCTAACAAGTGCAAAAAATCAGTAGTTTTCCTACTACCTGCAGTTAATATACAAATCAACAAACAGGACAGCTGAGAACAGGTTTTCAAATGCAAAGTCTAATACTCTGATACATCTAAAGGGGAGACTCCTGCCAAAAATACCTTATGTTGTGTAAAACCCTGTACAAGTGAGGAAACCTTGTACAAGTGAGACAGGATCCCTCCCAGTGACACAAGGACTCTTTCAGACAAGATTAGTCTCTTGTATGTGGCTATTGACAGAATATTTTTTCAGTTCTGAGAGCATCCCTGTTGTAGAGATGTTCTTAGACAGCAAGAGCAGCTAAGTGCTTTTTAAATTAGGTTTAGTAGTCCAAGTGTCATTTAGCCCTCTCTCATTTCCATTATAAATTACTTGTAGAAAGGAAGGAAAAAACCCAACCCAAATGTTTAAAAGAAAGGTTCCAAATCTCCCCTGGACTTTTTACTTCCATGTAAAGATATTACTGACCATGACCTTTTTTCCATCATCATGCCACCTTCCTCTCACACAGTTGTTATTTCCAGCATAATATTTCTTATCTTTCTGTTTGGCTCTTACTATGATTAAGGAGTAAGAAACAGTGTCTCTGAAACGAGCCTATTCAGAGAAGAAACAGCTAAGTTATCACTGCTAGAAACCAAAGAAAAATTACCAAGCCTGCTGGTAGACACACCAAACACAGGATCTGGATCAGCAACCCACAGAATTAGTAAAACCACAAGTAAAAATGTATGTGAATCAAAATAAAAGCTGTAGTGTTGTTACAAATAAACCCCCTCTTGCACTCTCACCAGCTCATCATGTCAGATGTTTTTAAATTTATTATTCAAACCACAAAAACCAGAACTAGCATCCCTGTCTTTAACAGTCAAAGTATGTGGAATATTTTTGCTTGCATTCTGTAAACTTAAGACAAACAGCCTCATTTTCTTGGCAAGCAGCCCCTAGCTTGTTAGATTTTCAAAGTGACAGCTCATTACTTTGAAAGCACGTTTTAAAAGACAGACAAAATTCCCACTCTGTATAGCCACACGGCTTGCACAAGGATTTCCTTCCATTTGTCAGCAGACACAACAGTAGGAGCTTCAAAGGAAGCTGCCAAAGCAGCAGCTTTTAGTTTCTTGGCAAAGTTATCTAATGAGACAGAAATGAGTGTCTGTTTTGTGACTGGCTCTTTGGGATGGCAGGTAAAATAACTGAGGAAGATACTTAATCAGAGATTCTGAGCAGTCACAAATAATTCTTTGTTACAGCTACTAATCTGAATGAGTATGATTTAATGAATATGCTTGTAGCCATAGTAGAAAGGCATGCTGCACTTTCAGAGGCAATTTAAAAATTCAACAGCTCTTCAACTCCCCAGCTAGTGAACTAGGAAGGTTTTAAAACAAGAAAAAAATGTAGGAAAAAAACCCTCTGTCAAAAACAACTGTATTTCTGTAAGAGTTATTGTGTATTTATCCAGTTAACTGCTATTTTCTTCCAAAGCTGTCTTTCCCTTTTTTCAATCTCTTCTGCATTGAATAGGGCAACATCCCCCTGCCTCTATGGAATTTTTATATGCAGATTATAATCACAGAATCATATCCCAGAATTGCAGAATGGCTTAGGTTAGAAGGGACCTTGAAACTCATCTCATTCCACCCCACTGCCCAGGGATACCTTCAACTATCCCAGGTTGCTCCAAGCCCCATCCAACCTGGCCTTGAACACTTCCAAGGATGGCTTCCAAGGATGGCTTTCTTCCTGCTTCTCCCCCGCCTCACAGGGAAGGATTTCTTCCTAATATCTCATCTAAATCTATTTTCTGTCAGTTTGAAGCCTTTCCCTCTTGTCCTGTCATTACACCCTTGTTCTGATGACACCCCACAGCCCCATAAGTGCCCCCCCCCGCCCTTTATTGCTAAACCCATACAACTGCAGAAGAGCAAGTTCATTAAATGATGTATCATGATGCATCAACACCTCTCCTGTGGACTCTACTTAAAAAACCCCACAGTTATTCAGAACAAATTAGCAGGCCTGGATTCAGCCCAAAAGCTGTAGTTTTCACCCTTGTGAAAACTAGCTCAAAGGTGAGGCAGGGAAGTGGACAGGAGGGATGGGGGAGAGAAAGGATTTTTACATTTCTTATAATTTCACAGAAGAAAGAGATGCCAGTTAAGAGTGAGAAGCAGCAGTATTACATCAAATACATACAAAGAGGCTTCGTCCAGGAAGAGAGGCGAGAGGCCCCAGCAGAGCTGGGTAAAGATCAGGAGGATTAGAGAAAATCAGCTCTTCCTCCTCCTCCAAGGCAGCCAGACTCTTTAACAGGTCCGGAGGAAGCAGAGGGGAGCTCTTGGGGTCCTAGTGACAGAAATGGGCACAGTGAGACAACAGAAGGCAGAAAGAACAGCCAGAGCAGGAGAGAGAACAGCGAGAGGAAGGCAGAAGGCAACATGCAGAGGGCGAGGTGAGAATGGTGCTGAGGCACACACTGAGAGAACTCTGAGCAGAAACAACCACAGCCATGCGGCCAGACGCACACCGGGAGGGGACCGCGCCTCACTGACAGCAGGGAGCTTTAATCAGCAGAGCATGTGCTGCATCCATGCCACATACCAAACCTGTTTCCACGTACAAGGACACCAAACAAAATCTTATAATCATTCTTCTACAGCTGACCTGTGAGTAATTTAGGTTTCAAGTAGAATTATGTTTGCATCTTCTTCTTTTCTCTGCTTGTGGAGTTTAAATCTCGTGAGACTAATTTCCACTGGTGAGAGCTGCTATGCCAACACACAACTGACCAGGGATGGGGGAGACCCTGGGCCAGTAAAATCTGCTCAGTGCTGGTCAGACTGGACATCTTTACTTTTCTGAGGGATGCTTACAGCACAAGCATCACAGGCATAGCTTCTCTCTGTAGCACAACGTGCTGGCACCTTGGCAAGGTTTCCCTTTTAGGAATGAGGACAAGACTTTGACCTTATCTCCATCTAAAAAACACAACCTGACATCAGGGTAGGGGCAAACTCCTGTACATTGTCTGGCTTTCCTCTCAGAAGGATGGGCCAAACGATATCAGCTGACCTTCTCCACGTCCTGAGTGCATTTAGAGGCACACCCAAGCAAAGGTTTAAAAGGCCTCTGTTTAAGCCTCCTTATAAACATCACTAAAAGCACTCGCGGATAACTCCAGGCCTGTTAATAAATAACAGAGATTGCTGGGTTTATAAAGAGCAACACGAAGCATGATTACATAAATAGAAGTAAAGTATTCCATTACTGCAACTGGGAGCTAAGGAAGCCATTTAGCTCTCTCAGTGTGGTGGAATTTTCAGGAAGAAAAAACAAACAAAAAAAAAAAAATCGAAGACAAGACTGCTGCTACCATCCTTGATTGCTCAACCTATTGCAACCTCAGCCATTCAATTCACTATAGCAGTGTTAGGAGTTCACCAAAACTGTAATAATTCAACTGCAATTATTTAGGTGGCTTTTATGGTTTTCATTAGTTGCCAGACAAGAATGTTCCCCACAACTATCAGCTGCCATGTTTCTCGACCTGGCAGAAACACAGCAGCTGATGGATGTCACATCCACACTGAACAAGACTACTATCTACTTGAAACCCAATCTTAAAGAGATTGGTCCTACACACAGCCTACTAAAATGGGGAATTCGTTACTTTGTGCTGGAACCACAGGTACTGACGCTCAGATCTCTCCTAAGTAAGTTCACATTGACCTACTTGGGACCACAGGACATTCCTGAAACAGGGAAATGCCAAGAGGTGTCAGGAATACCTTAGTTTTCCCCACTTACAGCATGGACCTTACCTCAAAGGTCATCCTGGAGACAGCATCCTGCTCGGAGTGGAAGACTCCCTGCCGCTTCCCCCTGCGGTCCATGTTCGACTGCTGGGTCATCACCCTGTTGTCAGTCATGCCATAGGAAGAGTCCCAGTAATAATCTGGCACCTTGACTTCTGAGGGGTTCTGGTTATATGGCTCCATTGGGAAAGGCTTCATTTTTTTCTCCAGAGGTTGCTGTTGCATCACAGGAGGCTGTAATGACTGTTCAAAGAGTTTGAGAGGGTCCTGGGCCTGCAGGTAATAGGGCTGTTTTACAGACATGATCTTCCCCAGGGAGCCTTGGACTTGAGGGGGGTTCCAGAGCTGCTTCGACGAGTCTGTCTGTGGATACTGAGGCAGAGACACAGGATTTCACCAGCAGGGAGGAACAACTCATGTTACCAGAATGCCTAATTCCATCCAAGCTGTCAGCCTGGCTCACGTGTGACAGCAAATCCAAATGTTTGTGGAATGTCTGTGTTATTCATCAAAAGCATTTCCACAGGCATCTAATGCTATCTACTCAAGCTTTAAATCAACAGCCAAGTATAATCCTTACTCTATCCAGTACCTGTTAACCCAAAAGCCCACAACTAAACCTTTAGTAAGGTACTGAGCCAGCATTTTGCTGCCCAGAACACAAGCAGGGTCTCACCACTGGGTCCAGATTTGCCAGAAGGGAGAATTTCTCCAGCACAAGGTGAGCAAAGGAACTAAGAGCTGTAAGGGAACTGACACTGAAACCAGTTAACCAAAAGGAGGAGGTTCACACTCAGTCCTCATCACTCACACAAGTAAACTAGAAAGGCCTGAGACAGATATACCACCTCCATACCTTGTCTATATCAGAAACACACAGCAAATAGATGACAGAAAAGACATTCCATTCCAGTACATACCTTCCTTTCAGTTACAGCATCATATGTTCACACCCACCAAAGTTCAGCTCATTTTCAAATTTGCCCAGAAGTTCACAAGCAAAAAATTCTTTAACGACAATTTTGAAAGGTAATCCAGGAAGATTAAGTCTTGAATGTTGCCACTTATTTTTAAATAGAGCCCAGCATGTAGCACAGACCAAGTTTACCTGCTGGAATCCGGAGTGGTGTGGTGGGCTCTTCCCCAGGCCCTGTACAGCTTTCGTGGGGGACTGTTGCTGCTGCTGCTGGGCCAGAGCTTGGACCTGTAACTGGCTTGCGGACTGTGCTGTTGCCTGAGCTGGTAAAGATGAGAGGGGTTGCTGGGAAGGAGGTGGTGTTTGCTGAGGTCCCTGGGTCATTGGCCCTGGTCCAGAGGGCCGTTGCTGGCTGTAAGGAATGTGGGATTGTTTCCCACCTTGCACCTGGTTTCCTGCAGGCGAGTGAGCTGTGGGCTGGAGGAAGGTTCCTGGGACAGAAACACCACCCGGGAAGGTGTACCCCGTGCTCATGGAGAAAGCCACAGGAGGGGGGACAACATAGGCTGGAGGAGGAAATCCTGGAAAAGATGAAAAATGCATCTTTAATCACAATTTGGCAGAGCATACAACTTCCTCCAGAAAATTTTTACTGGGGGTTTCTCTTCCTGTGCTGTTCATTTAAGAAAGAAGGCACTAATCTGCACACATGCACTATAATGTCCTTCCTCACCTTGGCATGTGCATGGCTGTGATCACACAAGGATTAACAAGGCAGTTAGCTATGGCAGTATCTGAGGGTCATGTTTTCACATCCCTGTGTTCCCTGCCCCCCAATTTCCCTGCTTCTTTTGATCTCTACTGCCTTTTTCCTTCATTGCTCTTGGGTTTTTGATGCTTTACCCCCAAAGTTTACTCCCCTTCAAATAAATACATTTTCAGGGACTAAACTTCTGCAGGAACAAAGAGAAGCAATCAATACAGTAAGTGTACTGCCTCCTCTCAGAAGACCACCAGCAGTCTCTGAATCAATTCAGAGAGGGACAGATGGTAACCGAAGAAATCCTCATATCCGTAAGATCAATTCCTTCCCAGTAGTTCATGTTTGGAAGGCAAGCTTTAATTCTTTGTCTCACAGGCCAGTTTTTATGCTGAATTTGGGACAGGGAAGATGACCATCTGTCTTATATTGAGGAGCTCCATATAACAGGTGCAGGGAAGATACAGCTTCCAGTTACTCCATGAGCAAACATGGATAGCTAGGTATGACAGGCAGACTCCACAGCAAAGCAGGACACACAATGTTGCAACAGCAGCAAGTAAGACCACACAAATTACAGCTTCAAACATGAGCACCACTACAAAAGAAAGCGAGTTTTAAAGCAAGCAGTGTGATTGATCTTTTGCAATGGAGTCTGAAGCACAGGGAATGCTTCAGAAGCAATGCTAGCAGAAAGCTTTGTCATGTTCAGGCTAACTACAGGAAGAGCCTAGCGTGAAGTTCCTTGATCTCACACCCACTAAATCAGAAGGCAGGTGACAGGTTTCATGACAAACCTCTATTCCAAAGCACAGGGAATTTATTTCGTTTCAGTTCTGCTGTGCCCCTTTTTGCTACTTGACAAGATGTTCAACAGGAAAATCCGTGTTCATTAACAGAGCCCGTACCTTCCAGAGCCTGTACCAATCACTATTACAGGATTTTTTTCAGTCAACAATAAATAACACTTCAAAAGAATGATGCAAATTACCTGGCCGGCTAGGAAGGGGAGGGAAGGCTCCTGGGTGATGAATAGGGATGAACTGGGAACTGCTGGCCTGACTGGGAGTCTGAGTTACAGGTGTTTTCCTGGCTTCAGATACCGGAGTCTTCCTCATCTCCGTCTGGGATTTCACCTGATGCAAAAGAAAGTATGAAGAAATGAAATCACTTTTCCTAAATTTCCACATGAACCATACCATGTCTCAAGCCAAAAATTAAACACTCAGATTGAACAATTATTTTCTTTTCCCTAAGTGACTGAGAGAAGTCTGGAACACAGAGCCCTCCTCACTGACCTCAGGCAGATTACCCTGCATGTCCTCAGGCACTTTTCGCCTCACAAAAAGCAGTCAAGGATATTTACTCAGAAGATGCAAGGGGCTCCTTCCCTAGCAGGAGAGTGAGAAGCAGACACAGTATCTCACACCATCCAAGGAACTTACCACGCTGCTCACCTGCAGGGTTTAAAAAGAAAGTGCAGATGCTACTATACTTCTCCTAGGGCACTGCTTCAACCTAAGTCATGCTACTTACCTGCAGCACCTTAAAAAACAAACACTGCCACATTCTTCCTGGGGAGTTCTCTCAGCCTAATCCGTATGGTGATGTGTATGCACCAACTCCTCCACACTACGGAATTCTTTTGACCCAGAGCATAAAAGACAAACAGCAGAAGTGCTTCACCTCATTCAGTTTACTGTGTAACTGCGGGGTGTTCTGTTAAAAGAGCTGCACCAGTTAAAGGCAGAGAGAAGAATGTAATGTAATGTTTACCTTATTCTGAGTCTCCCGCGGTCTGGGTCTTCCTGGGGAGGAAGACAGAGGGGAAGACTACTTTCCCTTTCTGTTCAGCTCGGCAGAACTGCCTGGAATGCAAGATGGAGCAGGCAGGAAAAAGACAGCAAGCAAGGAACCTGGGCAATACAGAAAAGGGCCCAGGAGCAGACCTGACACCAAGCCTCAGAGGTGAGTGAAAGAAAGGGTTGTATCAGGGATCAAATTAAAAAAAAAAATCCAAACCAAACAATAACTATAACCCCCACACCTAACTGTGTGGGGTTTATTTAGGCATTTAGTGCTGCTGAGTTGAAAGGAGATACAGGACAGTTGTCTTCTGCCAAATTACAGTAGTAAAGGGATAGATGCATTCAAATCCTTTCTCAAGTTCTTTTCCAAATTGAATTTCCCCATTTACAAATTATGGGAATGTAGGGTTCTTTGTGCATTTGTAAAATTGGAAGGTTTGGGTGGATTTTTCATTTCCCAATAGAAAAAGTCTGGAGGGAACTCCACCTCAAGGTTCTGGCTGATGCTAAACACCACAAACAATGCAGGCCCTTGCTCATGCCACATCTCTTCACCCTTCATCACATTCAGCATATTTAACTTAAATTGTGCTGTCCCTTTTCCCTCCAGAATAAACCAGTATTTTTATAGCCCATATCAAGCACTATGCACTCTTTTATGGAAATGCTGGAGAATTCGAAGACAATCTTCCTGACGTGGCATTTTAAAACTTAAGCTCTATCCATCAAAAACTCACATATGCTACAACACATTTCCAGAGGATGGCTTCCAAAAAGCCCCCTGCATGATTTAGTTAACTTTATAAAAACCTAAGTCACTAAACTTGATTAATCAAGACAAATTTCAGTTCCTTCCTTGCTTCTATTTGATATCATCTCCAAAGTGTCAATGTTACCAAATATTTACCCCCACAAAAGCCCAAAGTGTTCCTACACAGTGCTTGAGAGAGGCACCCTTTTATCACAGGGACCTCTTAAGAGTATGCTAGACTTTGTGTTAGTCTGCACAGAACTTCCTTGGCTCCTAACATTATCTTCCCTAGAGAGCAGATATTCAACCCACATCACATCCTGCCTGAGCATGCAAGTTTGCCACATATCTGCAAAGCAGGATTGATCACTTCTGTACCACATTCTTCACATCTTGGCCAATGTGCAAAAATGCAGCATTTAAGCTTTTGAAGGCAATGAACTATGTAGGAAATAAAGCATGAAATTGCCAGAAGTGCCAAAGCAGAACACAAACAGTCCACCAACTGGTATGAGACACTGGTTTCTCAGTGTAGGGGGAAGCAAGTCCTCCCTCTACTCTGGAGCAGGTCTGGATAAGCAAATCCACCAAATTATATGGAACAAAAGGTATTTCAGTGGACTTGTTGCCCTAAATACAGCTGATGGAGTTGAAAAGCCAACATTAATTTCTGTTCAAGAAGAGACAAACAATAACACACAACATCAGAGCAGATTCTGCTACGGCTGGGTTTGTTGTATCTTAGGACTAAATCAAGCAAATTTCTGATAAATAAGCTATCATCCATACCCAGAAAGCTACACCTATGTAGGTTTTTATCCACCTGAAGCCCTTATTTTGCAAGACAGGGACACAAAGATCAAAACTGGGAGTTATGCTCAGACCCACAGTGACATTCTAGATGCATTTGACAAATAAACAAGAAACTTGCTATTCTAACTCACATTGGTTTCCAGATACCAGAATCGTGTTCCAGTTCTCAAAAACAATTGCCCCCTGGTTTCTGTAACCTTTACAGAAACCATGTGTACCCCGAGGTATGGCTCCCCTGCAAAACCAACTGAATAATGCTGCCAGTTCAGACGTTCCATTTCATTACCATGATGTTTAACAGCACATCATCAGGAGGAAAGCAGGGAGAATAATCCAAGGCTCCTAAACACCACAAGCTGGAAAAACTGAGAGATGGTTTGTCTAGCCTAGGGTAAAGACCTCAATTGCACAGGCCTTTGGAGCAGCTGCAAAGAGGAAGAGTTATTCTGCAAACCTGTCCTGGGCAGCAGTAATGGGTTTACACAGACAAGGGACATAAAGTGCATTAGGAAGTAGTTTCCACTTGCAAGAAGAGTGAAGAACTAAGAGTTTCTCTAGGGAAATAACAGAAATCTCCATCACTATCACTGAATGGTCATCATCAGGGAATGACTGAGATACAGCCAAATTGTCCAGGTACAGATCAGATCAGCCCTGGCACTCTCTACCCTCATTTATTATGACTCAGTGGAAGGCAGACCAGCAAATTCACAGCTTACTTGATATATTTCATACGTAATGCTCAAAGAAATAGATTAAAAAGCACACTCCTAAAAAATATAACTGGTAAAAGAGCAGCTGATGTGAAAACAAACCATTTTGAGCAAGTGCCTGAGCACAGATTGACAATTTAAGTGCACAGTGGCATTCCTTACTTCAACAGAGAGACAACTCATTGCACCCACACTACAGAGGATCTTACTCCACATATATACAATCTGGTGCTTTTCTGACATGTTCAGTGTGCTGAAAGTGCACCAGTCAACTGAAGTGAAAATGCAGAGTATCCAGTTCCTTCACAACACACCCCAGAATGCCACGAGCATGACTATGACCAGGCCATGTGAACTGCCTTGGTGGCCTAAAGAATTTGTGGAATGGGTAGAAATCTGTTTTTTTAAGACAGCTATAGCACCTCTCATTACCTCTCTTCCCCTGCCCCTCTCTCTTTGAGACAGCATCAAGGAACAGCAAAGAGATCCCAAGATCACCATCATATGGTCTTTGAGGTAGAAATGTTTTATATTTTTGAGCATTAGCTGCAGGGCCCATAGCAAGGCCCCCTCAGCTCTACCACACTCTGCACAAGCAGTGACTGCCCTGACACAACATAGCACAGTCTCAGGCACAGTATCCCTCTGAGCTGAAGGCTTACCTGAACTGCCACATTCTGCTTTCCTGCTTCCTGTATCTTATCCAAGCCGCATTTCTTGGTCTCATTCTTTCTCTTATTGTTATCCTTCTTCCCATCATTCTTATTTGCTACAATTGCTTTGCTAAAGTCCCGTCTCTCCCTGGCTATGTCCTTTAGGGGGTAGATGCGCCCTTGTTCTCTGTTCATCTCCCGGGGCTTGATATTCTCTTTGAAGGTGACCATTGGTTTTTCTCCTGCATCACAGCTGTTGCTCAGGCTTCTGCCAGAGGACAGCACTGATTTGAGTCCAGGGCTCCCATCAGCACACAGCGGCTCTGCCATGGATGTCTCTTGCAAGGTGAGACTCTCTTTGGCTTCAATAGGATCCTCCAGTAAGAGCTCCGGGATTTCTGTCACAAACAAGAGCTTTCCTACCTCATTTTCACACTGAATCAATCTGAAAAAGACAGGAAGGAATTAAAAAGTACATAACTACATTACTTATCATCATCAGTCTGTGAAGGAAGAGCATGCTGACCAACAGAACACATTATTAGTGCTGTCAGCATCTTGTGCTCACATTACAGCTAACTGCTGTGTTGAACAGAGAGAAAAATGACATTCCCCACTGGAACCTGTGTCACCTCAGCTTCCAGCAGCATGGGAAACACAAAGTACTTGCAATTACCTTGGCTGGTTATCAGCAATCCATTTGCCTGTGAAGATCAGGCGCTGCTGCCGTATCCGACGTTGCTGCCCTTCTTTATCCCCTGTAATTGCCTGGTGGCCTTTGGAAAAATCTAAGTTCCTAGTATTGACACAGAAGAGGGAATATTAATTACACACCCTCTGCAATATCCTGTTTTTCTAGAAATATAAAACGTCAGCATTGCTTTATTAAAGCTAGATATTATTCAAAACATGGCTGTTAAGAGATGTCTGATTTACATATGTAATTCTTGTCTGGTAAGGCACATGTACATTAAAGAGGTTCAGCAGGGTCATGAGCAGTACTATAACCTCAAAAATTTCTTAGGGCTACACTGTCCATTGCAGTTGTTTTGAGGAGACCAACATTAATCTATACAGCAGTAAACATACATAAATAAGATAATTGTAAGGAATAGATCAATGTCTGTAGAAGTCATGACATCAGCAAGGATGCAGGATCCTTTAGCTGTCACCCACCTGAATGAAGGCCTCAGAGCCAGGAATCCTTGCAACTCAAATTCTTCTGGAAGGGGAGTTGCTGACAAACAGAGAGTAAACAGCATAAGGGAAGCATGAAAGCATTGAGCGCAGTATCACAGCAGATACCTCAGCACAGTCTCTATACATACTAAAGCCTTCTATTAACGGGTCCACCCCACAATCTGAGGAACTCAGGAATGATAAAGCAGAGCAGCCTGCTCAGAACAAGAAAAAGCATTTGCAAAGTATTCACATGAACTAATACAAGAAGACAACTTGCTTCCTTGTTTGCTCTTCAACAGTATTTCCCAGATCAGCAGGATAAACACTGTTTTTCCCAGTCCTTTGCAGCACAGACTACAAGTGCCCTTACCATTATTACTGGATAGATCTTCTTCATGAGGCTGGAAACTATTTAGAAGAGAGATCAGCCAGGGCCATATGCTAAAAAATTAGAAAACAGGACAACCTTAAGTGAAAACTTCAAAATATAGGATGTGTTTGCTTTACCAAAGAAACACAATGCTGTTACAATCACAGTTTACATTAATCCTCTGATTCCCAAGAAAAGTTTCTTGCAAAGTGTCAGTGACAAGACCACTTTCTTGAAAGAATTACTATTACTACAAAGCCAATCTAAACTCCCAAGGAAGCCAGGTTCTCACAACACAGTGTTTGTTATCCAGTAGGCCAGAGATCCTGTTGTGAATTTAACCAGATAAACCTGCAGTGTGAGGAAGTTCTGCAAGCACCTGTCTGCAGTTCATGCTTTCCAGTCCAAAGCTGATGACTCTCAAGGCACAATCAATGAATCAGTTTAGGCAGCAAAAGAATTCATCAAGACACAGCTGTGCAGAAGTACTTCTGCTCCATGAACAACACTATTGAAGTGCTGAGGCATTTACCACCAGGGGAAGAGACTCTAAGTAAGGGTTGCACTGAGAAAGATCATTAGTAAACTAGAGGTGAACTTGCAGTCCCCCTGCCTTGCCCTCACAATACCAGTAACAAGCAATGAATGGAAATTCTTCCCAAAGGCCCCGGAGCAAACAATTTGAAAATCACACTGATCACTGAATAGGCGGTTAATGTTTAACTGCTACCACCTGGCTGCTTGCTCCTGTTTACTAAAACAGAGGTCCAAAAATCCTTCTGCTTTACTGATGGGCACCCTGCAAACAACAGCAAACTATTTCAGAATGCCCACTGTGCCCTGTATAGGAGAAAAATTAATGTGCCCTCCTCAGCAAGGCTTCCAGCCATCATCCAGCCCATGGTCTGGAGAATGCACTGTGCCCCCAACAGCCCTGTACACCCTCAGCTGCTGTCCAGCATGGTTATGGGCACAAACAGCATGATCTTTATGATTATTCTCCACACTACACTGAGCAACAGCTCCTTTCCCATGACTGATAAGGAACAAAAGAAGGAAAAAACACCCCAGAGGTCTTCAATGAGGCAAGGTAAAGCAAATAGTATGTTGTCCAGAAAATGGGTTCCTTCAGAGAATCCCAGAATGGTTCAGGTTGGAAGGGATCTCCCAACCTGTGCCATGGGCAGGGACACCTTCCACTATCCCAGGTTGCCCCAAGCCCCATCCAACCTGGTTTTGGACACTTTTAGGGATGGGCCAGACACAGCTTCTCTGGGCAACGTGTACCAGGGACCCACTGCCCTCACAGAGAAGGATTTCTCTCTAACCAATCTGAATCTACATTCTTTCAGCTAAAAGCCATTTACTCCATGAATTACTAGCTGCATATCCTCTCTGCAGGGACTGCCTGATATCAAGTAGGTATCTTGCCTATTGAAATACAGGCATAAGTCCTCCTTCAGGATGTGTGAATGGCAATAGTTATCACTATCTCAAAACTATATCTGAACTCTTTATCTTGCCTTTAGGAATTCTGTGGTTTAAGCTCCCAAAACTCCATGGATTTTTCTGTTTCTTACTTAACAAACCAAAGTTACAGGCACCCCAGTTCCCCATGCATCAGACTGCTTTCCTTGGAGTGCCCACCTTAGGAGCAATACTCCTCCAGCTGCATCACTAACAGTCACTCTGATCCTAAGAAATCACTTTACAGAAACACATTATTGAATCATGATCATTCATGAAAAGTTGATAGACTGTTAAAAATATTTGTGAGTTTAGAGCAATTTAAGCCTTAATTTACGAGATTAGTAGCAAAGTGAAAAATCAAAGCAACAGTCCACAACAGCTATGCCTGCATTGACATTTAAAGAGCCCCTCTACTAAACTGAATTTAATTCCTAGGTGACTACATTCCAGCACTGCCCATGTGATGGTTCTGTGCATGAAATTAAGGCAAGTATTCTCCTGCCACTTCCCCCAGCAATCTGAGAAATCATTACACTACATAAGACTACAGGAACACTCAGTAGTTATGCTCAAACTGGACATTATAAAATAGATCCTCTGATTGTAAAAAACTTACAGCAAACCTAAAGACAAATGAGAGTCAATTTGCTCATGTAACCAACAAGTCTCATGTTTTGCTTTATGAACTTTTTAAGCACATACACTTTCTATCATTTTGGTATCTGTAATGGTGAGTTGTATGATCACTTTTGCCATGACTAATTTGTGGCTCAACAGTAATTAGGACCTACATGCAACAAAATGTAACAAGAGAAAGATTAACACTCACTACCGTCTTTCATCAACCACTGCCTCCTGGAAAACACTGGGCCTAAGTTTCAGCCAGTCCATGGAAACCTTCACAGCTGGAAGAGGATATGCAGCCCCAGAGTCCTCCTGGTAGTCATTTTGTAAAGGACACTTGCACAGAACTCCAAGAAATGACACTAGAAACAGAGTAAGAGAAAAAACAAAAAGAAAGAACTCCATGATGTGGGAATGACCCTTCAAAGTTGATCAAATAACCAAATCAAACATACCCACCCCATAAATCAGTATTTCAAGAGCTAGTTCTTTAGAACAAGGCAGCCTAGCTACCTCATCTTAAACAATCCACCAACAGATCACAGAAAAGGGTTTTTTAATGGTTTTCTACTATGCAGCAGAATCTTGATGTTTATATCCCCTCAGCTGTCATGGCAAGTAATTTTGGAAAGTTAAAAAAATCAGGTGAGACAAGCCCATTGCAAAAATATTCACTCACCTATTTATTAGAAATTATCAACTCAACTACCTACCTGCACTTCATTCCCTTCAACCAGCAGGCACACAGATGTACTGCAGCTCTGCAGGCAGGCCCCAGCCCAGACCCCTTAGGGCACAGAAGCTGAGAAAGAGTAACCACACCAGTGTGACCACGGTGCCTTCAGAAACAGCTCCAGGCTGGAATTTGGAGAAATCCAGCTATTCAGAAATTTAGGTGTTGACAAACAAGGCCAAGCTGACAACAGGCTCAGTCAGGTTAAGCAAATCAGCATTATGTGGCTAAAGCCTAAAATGCTCTGCACTCTCACTTATCTCCTGGTTGATATTACCAAAGGCAAAGAAGTAGCTGAGGTCCTGCTGACTCAACTTCAACTTCAGTCCTGTTGAATCAGAACCAGTTCCATTCAAAGCAACTCCAACTGTATGGGAGCAGCCCCCAAGAGGGGTACTACTCACCACCAAGCTGGATCCAGTTTTGCACCCAAGTTAAAATGTTCCTTCAGAAGCAAGAAAATGATGCAGAGTTCTGTAAAGCTTCAGAGTAAGGCCAGACACAGAAATCCAGTGTTAGTCAGCACTGCTGATATAAATGATCCTGTGTGACCATCATCTCTCACAACTTTCTCCCCCTAAGTCTATTCTCAGCACTTACCTCACAGAGCCATTAAGCTGGACCGTGACAGGAAATTACTAATGGATTCCACACTAAAATCAAGAGAAGTACAAAAATCAATTATCTCCCACACTTACTGAAGAGAGCCAGGAGCTGTGTCCAGCAGAGCTGCTCATCCTGGCTGTAGCTGTGCTGCTCTGTTTCATTGCTGAAGTCTCGCAGGTGGTGCAGCTGGAACAGGTTGATCACAGTAATATGGACTAACTGCTGAGAGTTGAAGGCCTTCTGGAACAACAACCTCTGCAACAAAGAAACACGGTGTATGTAACTTTAGATGGCAAAGCACATGCTTCAAAGGATTGGTAGTTGCTCCTTCACTGCTTGACTAATGCCTCTGCCCTTAAGCAACATTCATTCTGGATTTTATTTTCAGGACATCCCTCCCAGCTGAGCACTGAGCTTCCCAGAAGGATCCCACTGTTAAGCACAAGGTTTCTGCTCGTACACCAGCTCAGACACAAAACAAATCAACATCCCCTTGCATATGGTTCTCTTCCACAGCAAATGCAACTTTGAATGTCTGTTGACAGCATTGCAAAGGGCAATAGATCCACTGGGTTTGTCTGCCTTGCAAAGAACCAGCATGGAGAAGGTGACACTTTAAAAAAACACGCTGGGAAAATTCAACTACTGCATGGTTATGTATTAAAGACTAACCTGACTGCATGGGTCACTGAATGCCTTGGCAGACTAAATTAGCAAGAGCTATTTACAAATGCCTTTCAGTAACTATGCTAGAAAAGACACCTTTCTGAGGACAGGAAAAGAGACTTCAAGGCTTTTTATGGGGAAAAAAAGGAGGTAGCCTAAATCTCAGCCAATGTATCCTCAACACAGCAATCAGGGAATCAAGTGGATTAACTAGAGTAAGCATCAGGAAAAGGTTTAAGCTCCATGTTCACCCTTGACTCCCTCATTTAGGGCATTGTACAGCTGCAACTGAGACTGGCAGAGCTGCCAGCAGCAGCATCCAGGGCCTGACTGAATGCTCCCAACCCCACAACTGCTCTCCTCAGAATTAAAACGTGCCACAAAGTTAAACAGATTCACTACCATACAGCCAACTTCACATTCACATTCAACTTGTTGAAGCCAGAAGAGTTGCTTTCTGATAAATTAGGTCTTATGTTGCATAATATAAACTAAAAAAGGTTATCTAAGCAACAAAGCAGGGCTCAATTAGCTGTTTTAACACTCTGGATCAGTCCAGAAAATTAAGACTGTTCCACATGTCTGAGCAATGCTCATATAATTATTGATTATAAGCACTGTGGAAAAAGCAGTGCTTGTTCAACAGCCAGCATCACACCCAGAAAGAGAGGTACAATTATTTCATTTTGAAACAACATAAACTGCCAGAGTTGGAACAGCCCACATTGAAAGTTAATTCATAGCAAATTTTGTGGCTTTTAAAATTTGTTTTAAAGACAGTGTTAACCTAACTGTAGCAGCACAATTTAAGACAAAAAAAAGTAAAAGGACACTGTAAAGGACATTTGTGATTTTTTTTATATTGCTCAGACCACATTCCCTTTTCCCTTTCCCCTTGAAAAGCATCCACTGCTCTGCTGAATATATCCATCCTCCCTGCTTCTTTTCCACAAATTAGGAAGCTGAAGCAGAGGTGTTTCCAAAAGGCATTTACCAGTTAACACTATGTCCTCTTTGAAACTGTACTACTCTGCATAAATACCTTACTTTTAAAATTCTTTTGTTTTGATCTTTGCTGTATTGTCCAACATAATGAGCTGGGTATGTAATCAATGGGACTCCTGGATTTTCCATGGAAAATGTGCTCTGCATAGTTCTAGTCTGCACAAAGTAAGACTGTATAGGACACTTTTCAAGGGCAAACTGTTAACAGAAGAGGCAAGTTTTCCAAGGCAGATTAAAAACAGCCTCAATAATCACTGGGAGTGAATGAAAGCCATCCAAAAAATGAAGTTCTCAAAATTCCTCAGACCACCAAGCCAAGACTTCACATATTAATCAAGTCCTTTTCACAGGTATCCAAGAATCATCCAGGTAAAAGAGCAGAGAATCACCAGCGGTCACTGATTTCTCCTGTATCTCCACCAACCATGGACCATGTGTCAAATGGGAAAGATCCTAATCTTGGCAGAAGTTAGCAGAACTATCCAATGTTAGCTGAAATGCAATCCTTTCCTAACTGGCTACTTGAGCTTCCTGTATTTTATCACGTGAAAAAACGATTACTGGACTGTAATTTCAGAACTCAGCTGCTGAAAATATTCTCCTCAATATACTAATTAATATGTTGTTAGAACTAACCTTGAACTGTTCTTCCAGCTTTTCTCGAAGAGGGCTCAGCTTCTCCAAGCTCTTACTCAGGTACACATGGCCATGAAATTTAATAAATGCCTTGATGAAGTCAGACACGCTCCATCGAGTCTTCACCTCATCACGACTGCATGTGGAAGAGAAACACCTGATTCAGTCTTTGGGATTACACACAGCTGCACAACACTACAGAATTACTCCAAAATGAAGGAGGAATGTCCATGCAAAGCTACTTTTTGTGTTGGCACAATGTGCTTATTTCCTGCTTTCACTAATCACCATCAGGAGCATCATAAACTATTCTCTGTTCCATACACCTGTGAGGATGTTCTGACTAGACAAGGGTTGAGGGATTTCTGCTTCCACTGCCAAATATGAATAACTCCTAGCAAGGAAGGCACTTTTAGAAGAAATATCTTCAAACTTATCTAAGTGGCAATAATTTACTCTTAGTCTCACCTTTCCAGTGCTTTAGAAAGTGCTTTTTGTAGGTTAGTGGAGGCAGCTGGGAAAGGAAACTTCACAGCAATGCTTCTGCAGTAGTAGAAAATTGTGGTCAAGTGGTCTCCTTTGGAGGAAGCTAGGATAGCCAACTGGTTATAAGGCTGACCTAAGGGAGAAAAAGACAAGTTGTCCTGGGGGGGAAACATGACAGATTTCAGAGTACATGTGGTCACTTGGAAAGGGAGCATAAAGTCCTCAGTTCTTCAACAGACACAGCTCAGATTCTCTGCTGACCCCATCACCCCAGCCTTGGATTTGTACCACTTCAGTGAAAAAGCTGCTAAGCTTCTAAATGTGTGGTGCATCAGCTACTTGGTGTAGGGTTTGTTTTTTTTTAATGTTTCTTTTTTGTTTGCTTGTTGGGTTTGTTTTTGGTTTGGTTTTGGTTTGGTTTTGATTTTGGTCTTTTTTGTTTGTTTTTGATTGGTTGTGGTTTTTTGTTTGTGTGTTTTGTTGCCTTTTTTATACTTTGGATGAAGAATGATTGGGTATGAGATTCTCTGTATGATTTTATTTGCATGTTTGTTTCAAGAGGTTGAGCTTTTGTTTTGTTCAGTTAGAATGCAACGGGTTAAAAAATGCAATTACTGATTTCAGTAGCCCAGCTCAAAAGTGACTTATCCTTCTATCACCATCCCCACATTTCAGGCCACTAGAAGGCAATAGCTAAAAAGCTAGATCCCTGAACTAAAGAATTCGTTAATTCTCATCAGCAACTTAAAAAATCCAATTTTAGCTACTAAACTTTTTAAACTGGTATGGGAATAAACAATAAAAGAAAAAATTAATGCTGGCGTAAAGCAAATTTTCATTAATTGTACTTTATAATGTATGAATGTAACAGAGCATAGAAGTTGTGAAGCCTTGGAGTGAAGCTGTGTATCACCTTCCTTGTTTCTAAATCTGCACAAAAAGGAAGTGACACAGACAATGCAAATAACCATTATCTGAATGATTAACTGACACGTGAGGCTTTACTGTATGGTTGGAGGGAGAATCTGAGCAGGGACACTTACATAAAAGCCCAGGTTTTCAACTGCCACAGAAGAAAACAATATCCCAAATCTTCCCTTGGAATTATGAACTGAAAAGTCATTCCATACTCACCATTAGAAGGGACAAGCTGAGCTGCATGTCTATAGTAAGACTCTGCCTGGCTGGTCTGATTCCTATAGCGAGCTAAGAAAACAGGAAAAAAACCAAGCTGAGGCACAGAATTCCACTCCTCTGCAGTTACTTTCATAAAATGCATCTTACCTAAAGAGCATTTCACTAGTATTTCAGAAATAAGCATCAGAAGAATGTGCAATTACACCAAACAGCACCAAGATTCAACACATTCAATTCTGAGGTGGCTGCTCTGCCTCAGGCCTAAGACTGTCTAACAGAAAACAGTGCCAAAAACACCGCAGAGAGCTAAAAATAATTCTCATCCCTCTTTGTACAATCACCAGCTAGATTTATTTTTAGGCTGTTCGAAAAGCAACTGCAGATTCCTGTGAAAAGAGAACTTTCTACAACAAAGTTTTACTTAAATGGAGAAAGAAACTTGTTGAACTTAATGTGAAAAAACAAACCCCATTGATGAAAGACTGGATTTCTAACTGGTGCCCTTAAGATACAGATAAGATATTAGTGTTCTGGAATGGAGAAGTGTGCTAGCGTGCTGCAACAAGCTTTTGTAATAGTTACCAGTTTGAGCACTTCCCTGTGCCTACCAGCTAGAACATGACTAGAATGCTAGGAGACAGACTCTAGCAGATCACTAGAAAGCCAGTGATTAACTGTCTGTGTGTTAATGTGTAACACACACTAGATAAGTCTGAACAGTTCATTTCCAGATCCTTCCCCCTGCAGCAACCACCATAGGCATAACAAGCAACTACCTACCCAAGAGGAGCACACTTGCTCCAGCAGTTGCCACAGTACATGCAGACCTCTAGAAGCTGAACACAGGCAGGAGTCCATGTCCCAGCCCTTTCCCTGTGGAACTCACCAATATCTCCCAGGTGGACAAGGCAGTGCTGGCAGATGTAGGAGCAGGAGCTGGACTGCGGCTTCACGATGGCGCTGGTGTGCGTCTGTTTATTGCTAATGATCCCCAGCTGGGAAGACTTGACACGGCACGGCAGGTCTACGTTAAAAACTGTGCACAATTCCTGCAATAACTGCAAAAACAGGGCTGTGTGTCAGTAGCAGCTCAAGACAGGCATTGAAAAGGCAGCAAAAGAAGTCACAAAACTAACACCACTCAGGTGTACTCACCAGAAAAGAAGCCAAACATATTTGAAGTGAACAAGCTCAAGTTACTGAAAGTGAGATTTTAAAATACATTCTCCATATGGAATTCATTGGATTCCATTGTGTCCACTGTGTTCATCTGCCCTGTAAGAAAATGCTCTGCATCCCAAACCAGTAAGCAACTCAATCCTCATATTTAAATCACCAAGGCTTTATCAGTGGAGACTGACCACAGGAGGTCTACAGATATTGTTGGGTTTTATGGTTTTGCTTTGTCTTTTTGTTTGTTTTGTTTTTTCAGTAGAACACTCAAGAGGAGTGTGTTTTATACCTTGATTAACCGACACTGTTCTCTAAAAATAATAGAAAGGAACACCCCTCACCCTCCAAAGCAGCTTGTTCCAACATAAGAAACTGCACTATCCCAACTTACACTTTGGAAATAAGCTGGAACATAACCAAGTTTGTAAGCAACTCAAGGCAATACTAACAGTTCAGTGGCAGAGGTGTCGGTAAATATTTGTGCTAAACCAACACTGAGACTCTTTCAAGGAACAAGGCATCAGCTACTTGATCAAAAATTTCAAAAGCTGATTGAATGAAAACCTCAACTCTGCCATTCTAATTAGAGCTTTATTCTGCAAAATAACAGCAACCAGAGTGAAGAGTTGTTTGTTGGACTGAGTTCTAGGGTAAAAAACACAGGTAAGGACTGACAGACTTTCTCCCAGCTGGGAACATGCTCAGTTTCCAAATAAAACAGACCTGCAGAAGGGCTGCACTTCCAGATAAAGGCACAGAGAAAGCCCATGGCTGACAGACATACACTCTGTCAACAAGATGTGACACAATGCTTTTGCTTACTGCAGAAAGAGGTTTGTGTTACACCTCACTCCCCTCTGGGTCTGTCTTTATACAGTAAACAAAAATCCCCAAACAAGAGAAGTCTCACAGACGAAAGCTGGATAAAAGAGAGCAACTTGACATCTTCAAAGACACCAAATTAAGACAATTCATGCTCTCGGTTCAAAGATGTCACTTGTGGAGGCCTCACAGATGGAGAACAGGTACCTTCCCCGAGCCAAGGCTTTAGAGTGAAAATGTGATTAACATCACAGCAAACAGAGAAAGATGACCCAGTCTGGAGTGTCAAACTTAGAAAGAGTAAAATTCCCTGACCCACTGCAGGAAAGAACAAGGCTCTTGCAAGACAAACAGTGTAGATGGTAGAATGTCCTTGGCAACCACGGCAGCCTGTCAAAACTGGCTGCTTCCAACAAGCAGCTTTCCAAAAAAAAACAATGCTGAAGGGAAAAAAAAAGGTAGCCACAAGGGTAGCCTGGGGTTGGCACTGCAGATGTCTGGAATCCAACTAGGAAATGATACGGTAGGAATGACCTACTGAGAGTGCTGTAAGCTGAAGACAGTGTAAATTAGCCATGACAAAGTTTACTCTGAACACTGAGAGAGGATTCAGCAGTCACAATGTTGCTGAAGCAGATACCCAATGAGGGGGGAAAAAGGAAAGGAAGGCAAGTTATCTTTACTAAAGCCATTAGCATACACTGACTCTTATTCTCCATAATTTGAAGTTGAAATCTAATGAAATCTAACATAGGAAAGAGTGTAGGCAAATGTAAGTCAGTAAGAAATAAATACAGGAATAGGAATCACACGCCTGTGGCAATTAACTGAAAACTTTGCAAAAGATTCCTAGCCCAAGAGCACTCAACAATATAGCTTTCCTTTAGGGGAAGAAAAGTTCCTAGAAGTGAACTAATTGTTCCAATTGTTGTCAAAAATAAAGATTTACACCCCAATGCTCATCATCTGTCACAGAAGTCACAAGGAAGGGGCAAAGTACAAAACATTAGGCCATCACACACATCCTCTGCAATCTGCATTTTCTTTGCATATTTCTGTTCCTGAGTAACTTAATCCAAGAAAAAACTAATTATCCTTGCATATCCTTCACTATACAGCAAATGAAAAGGAATGAAGGCAATGGCCCACAAACACATACATAGGACTGAGAAGCCAAATGGGAACTTTAGAGAAACAGAAGAAAAAGAAGAATTAAGAGTACAATTAAATCATCAATTGAATCATCTTCTGGGCTTGAGGTTTTTTGTGTTGTCATTTATGTAAGACATTACAATTAAAAGACAGAATTCCTTACCACAGGTCACTGCAGAGAGAATACATGGCTTTAAGAGGGACTGGAGAGCCAGTGAAGGCTGGACCTAATAGTAAGAGGATTCACACAGGCAGTAGTTCAAGAAGGCAAGAGATGCACAGTGAGAAGGCAAGAGACAGTGTAAAGAAGTCTCGTTCTACCCTTTCCTGCTGCTTTATGATTGCTCTGAGCACTCACAGCAGAGTACAGTTAGAAATGGACCTTTGACCTTACCCAAATCAGTGGGGTTTAGGCTTTAAAGCAGATTCTATTAGAAAGGAACCTAAATTGCACCAAAACTACCAGATGCACAGAAGTTTCAGCTCAAGATGGATCAAAAGAAAAGCCCATCACCAGCTCTGCAGACATCTCCTTCTGAGAGCACCATGGTTAGCAAGGTGCACTGCTCAATCCAATACAGCAGTTTCCTAAGAACTGATTTTACCTATCTAAAATTAATCCTCCACCCATCCTCTACTTTGTGCAACTCACCTGTGTGTAGAAGCCACTAGCTGCTTCTAGAAACAGAGAAAGGTTCGCCTGAACTTCGCTCCGATTCGGATTTGCTCTGTTTTTCGCCTGACCCTGGAGTGTTGTGATCTGATTTTTAAAGGCATGATTCCAACTGAAAATAAAAGAAGCATTTATCTTTTTACTTTGGAAGTGTTTTATGCAGATGGCATAAGCAACGGGAAAGAACTGTTTAATTATATAGCATCGGACATGAACAATATTCAAATTTCAGCAACATTCAGATGAGAAGCAGTATTAAATATGGAATACCCACCTTTCCTCACCTTTCATGTCCAGGGAAAGAGATCCTGATGTATATAGATATACAGCTAACATATATGTGTATATATGTATATATATGGCTAATGCTAGCACCATCAATATTTGCTTGCAATTGTTCTATTTTAGGCAGCATAGAAGTCCCTCCCTAAAACAAGATATGGGGTACGAAAATGAGGTTAAAAATCATCCAGTAACTGGAAGCATGGAGAGAACCCAGCCAGCCTACACATCTGGCTTCCCTCAATGCTGAAAGAACCACATGCTTCTGTTAACTAAACTTATTACAACCCATGTCTGCACCTTAAATAACAGGGAATAGATTGAGGGCATGGAGAAAACACAGCTGGATCTTCCCCTGATTTGTAAGGCATCACGAGCAACCCATTAAGTTCTCCCCTGATTATTCCTCCCTCTGCCCAGCTCTACCTCAACAGGCTTAAAATGTGGCTCTTCAGCAGCTACTCAGCTCCTGTTAGACCTTGCTCAAAGCTCCAGGTGATTACATCAGAGAAATTTCCTCCTTTCTGGAAAATGCAGACTTTAGCAGAGCAGACTGGTGCTCCTTAGCTTCTCTGCCCCATCTGCCTCTCCAAACCCCACTCCTGCATGACATGGCTGCTTCTGAATTGCCAGAGATAAAACACTAACCTACTGAATTCTCTTTTATCAGTAGTGCATTCTCATGTTTCACCCACTGCACAGCTCTCATTTTAAAGGAAATAAGACAACCATTCCATAGGATACAACTGCTCTTCAGGAAGTCTCAAGGTTTCCTGCTCCCCAACCTAGATTACGTACATATACACAAATTCAATGAGGTACTTACAGGTCCTGCTCCACTTTTTTATCCAAAGCGTATTCCAAATCAGTCACTAGCATTTTTTGATATAAGTCCTGTAGAGCCTGTCTGGATGTCCAGACTTCTGCTGGACCCAGCTTTGAATCTGAACAACAAGAAAGAAAAATAAAATAAAAACCCAAACAAAACTAAGATACACAAATTTATGAAGGTAATCTGATTTTTCACTCATTTACCAAATGAAAGAATAGAGCTCAGTGTAAGATACACACCACCAAACACCTGCTTTTATCAGTTTCCTCAGAATAGTGAAATACAATAACTACAGAGAGGTTGAGGGTTGAGTACTCACTGATTAACTGATGAGTCTCCTACAACACCAGAACTAGATGTGAACAAAGTTAGCAGCTGGCAAGTTAAAAAACAAAACAGGTAGGAAGACCTGGTTCTGCAGAAGTAATTAAACTGCAGAATTTCTTGCCACTGGATGAATTTAGAAAAATTTCCAGTGTAGCCTGAAAATAATTAGCACACAATAAATCCATAGAGGGATGCTAAATAGGACAGTCCATGGATACACACTGGTATTTAGACAACACTGTGGGCAAGTACTGCTGTGTTTTATAACTCTTCAGTAGTCACCTGCTCTCTGTCCCAGAGGGTGAGTACAAACACTGCTCCCTCTATTGAGTTACAGAGTCCAATTTCCCATGGCTTCTACAACCACTGGGCTGGGGCTGAGGAGCACAAAGATGGGCCTCACCCCTGGGAAACCATCCTTATGCTGATGGTGGAGCCACTCCTCTTGGGTTAGGTGGATCCAGGTGCTTTTAATATTCCTATGGGGACTACACCAGCCTGCTACTCACTGCACCCAGGTGGCAAGCACAGCTGAGCAAAGGTTCATGAGGGAAGCTGCTTTTACTGCAGGGCTGATTCATTAATATAAACCATTTCAATTTCCCATTAATATATATAGCTTAAATCACAGCTCATAGCATTTCACTGAATCTAAGGCTGCACTTTCACATGTGGTAATGCTCAGATCAGCATTTCCTCACCCAGGTTCCTCAAAACCACCCAAATCCTGGCTAATCCCAAGTACAGAGTTCCTGTGCCAGTCTGGCAAGGAGATTCAGAGAGAAGCAGAGACATGACCTTCATCTCCAAATGTTTAGAACATCCATAGTCAACTTCAAAAATATGTATTAGGTACAGGCAAAAGGGGCACAGTTGTTAAAATATTATTTATTTATTTATATAAAGAGAACAAGCCTTTAACGTAAGGTCACACACTTTCCAGAAAATTCTTAGGAATGATAAGCAAAAGGAACACAAAAGGAAAACAAAACCATGAGTTAAATATTATTAATAAGCTAGATCAACTATATAATAAAGGCAATTACCTGTCATGTCAGCCTTCAGGACTTCTGCCTGCCTGTAAGAAAGCAGTAAGACAATAAATTAGAAACAGATCAAAACTACTGAAATATGCTGAAGCACATTCATGCCATGGTGAATCTGCTTACAACTCACCCTGCTCTAGTTCACCCCATGCAGGATTTGAGCTACTGTTGTTCAACAGTGTGACTGCTTTTAGTTCATCCCATAACAGTAATCAACTGTTCACTTTTCCCTGCTTATGCCTCTTTCTGAACAAATACAAACTAAAAATGCTTACATTATGGTTTATATTTTAAGCTTTATGTGGCAGCAGTGTCCTGCCAACATTAGTGAAAATTACCTGGGAACTTTCTATCAACTCTAAGTTGTCACAGATGAAATGCAGGAGCCAAGACAGAGCAACACATACTTCTGTCAGTGTCTGTCAGCACCTTAGTACAGCCCTCCTGCCCCCATGCTGCACAAGTTTTCACAGGGAGAAGGGATAAGACTATGGCTTCCCCAGGTACCTCTGTTCCTTGAACTGCATCCCTAAAGTAATGCTTTGATCAGGTTTTCAAGGAAAAAAACCACACAGTACACACAGAAAGAATGGCAACTATGGGTGACTATCTACAACTCCTGCACCAAGCATCCCTTGCAAATCCCCACTGCTGGTAGAGGTTGGCAAATAGCTTCCCAAAAAGAGGAACACTGGGACAGTTCTCAATAAATAAATATTTCTCAGTGGTCAGTGTCTTGCTGGAGCAGGCAATGGACATGCTACAGTGGAGCAGTGTGTCAGCAGTACACCAGCACTGCTGGCCTGTCTGATGGACACAATTAACCTGGGCTGGCACAGGGGACACCAGGCTGCAGGTTTGGATGGGACATGTCCCTCTGCTCTGCTCAAGTGGTGATGCAGACTTGGACAGTGCAAGCTTTCCACACTGGACATGGAATCCTCCCAGCATATGAAATGCTCCCTTAGCCTGACTCAGGAAAAAAACAAAACAAAACAAAACAAACCCACATCAAAACAAACAAACAAAGCCCACAGATGGAGGACACACTCTGCTTAACATGAATGTCAGCTGCCAATTTGGAAAAGAACGGAGCCAGGAAAAAGCACCACCTAATCCCTAAAGGGGCTGCAGAAACCAGCATATACTTTCTCTTTCTAGTGTGAAGTTGTGGTGACTGTAAACAGATTTTCAGTTTGTTTTGGGATCTACCTACTGGCCACAAATTATAAGGAAGGTTTTGAGGTCCACAGGTAATTAAAAAGGTATCAGAACAGGATATACATTACTAGGAAGATGTAAATTAGTAAGTCCCTTCACAAAAATTCTGTTTATTAAAGGCAAGCATTATCTCTAACAGTTCACCATAGCCACCTCCATCCAAGAAGCAACGAGATGCCCCAAGAGCTTTAACTGTCAAGAACAAAAGTCAAAGACAAAAGTCACGAACATCTTAACTGGTATCAGAAGTGAATCTGCATGTTCCTCACCTGATCCAAAATTTAATGCCTTTAAGACAACTTCTTTCAGTTTATTTTTTTCAAGGAGGTGGTAGGTAGTATCTTTTTTTAACTCCTAAAAGCAGGGAACATTGGAAGAAGAGATAACAGAGACAAGCAATGAAAATTTTAGCTACTGTGTCAGGAGGAAGCTGAAAGCCCAAGAAACATTTCTTCCTCATCCACACAGAGGTAAGAAAAGGCACCTAAGTGATGGCTCTCTGTGGCTGCAGCCAGCAGGATGGGAATGAACAGACCCTGCCCCCATGGAGCCAAAGGAATCTCCTCTGTGTGCTGTGCCCCAGCAGCCCCTGTGCTGCTGACCCACAAGTGCAGTCAGGCACGGAGCTGAGCCAGACCTGTGGTGCTGGGATGTGGCAGCCAGCAATGCCACTGCTCCCAAGGAAAAGCTGACTTGCTCAGGTGCTGGAATCTTGCTTTTCTGGATAGCCAGCCAAGTTCTTACAGACTGGCTCATGCTTCAAACATCTTCCAGTGCTGTGAAGGTCTCTGAGATGAGAACATGATCTGTGCTGCCAAAGCCATGAATGATGAGAGGCTCAGCCCCAGCAGGACATGCAGGACTGCACCCACAGACATGAGCCCAGAATTCTCTTCCAGGTACAAATGCTCTGCATCTAAAAGCCAAGAACTGCTCCTCTGGAAATGACCTGTGCAGAACTACCTTCCACTAAGAAGAATCTTTAAAAGGGGAAATATAAAAGTGCCTTTTTTTATCCCCCCCAGAAGTTTGCCCTCACTGTTGCCTAGAGAATTCAGATGAAGAGATGAAGAGAGTCTCAGCCTCTACATTGGTGCAACATCTGACAGATTCTTTGTAAATGCATAGACCCAATCATATGGCTAGACACGAGCTTCTGCCAAAAAGACTTATTTAAAAACACTTTTTTTGGGAAGAGAAGACTCATGGGCTCACACAACAAGAGACTTCAGCACCAATTGCTTCACTGGCCATAACAAAGACTCTCCCCTATAATTTATAAAATTGCTATGAGCAATACTGAAGGGATTGTCTCTGTAATTTTTGATCAAATGTATACAAATTATTTCAATACTTCCTAGAGGCCAAAGGAATTTGGAGAGTCGATCTAACATTAGTATGCTGCTTCTCATTTCCAACCAGAAACAATTTATTTCAAATAGTTGCATTCTATACAAGGATAAGAGAGGGCAGCCTGGGTATAAAACTTGTTCTGAATCAGTGGCAAAATATTAGCAGAGAGAGAGGGAGGGAGAAGATAAGAGAGAAGATGCACTGGTCGTTCCTTAAACTTCACAATGGGCCTTTGCTGGTGCCCAGGGCCTCCTAGTGGGCACCGACTGGAGGTCACTGGAAACAACTAAAAGGAATTTCTCACTGTGCCAATGGTTCCTTCTATCACCCAACATTTTCAACAGGTTTTTCTGGCCATATCTCTTATTGGACCCCTCTCATACTGAATTTACAATAGAATGACTCATTCTGGGGCAAAAAAAGGTTGCCTCTTAGAAAATCTGGTAGGGCTTGTTTACACATTGTATCATTTCAGGAATATTCTCAAGTACCTCCCTGCCCAGTTGGACTCAGCAGTTCAGTTAAGCTTCCCTAAGTTTTTTTGGTCCAAAACCAAGTAAGAACAAACCATAGTTATATTTCAGTATTTCTATATACCACCTTGATATATCATAATAGCTACTCCTTATAATTTCTTAACCAAATTGTAGATTCAGCTCTGTGCTTTAGTCAAACTTTAAACTGAAATACAACAGCCTCCTGCTCAATTCAGTAAAAACATTTGACAGTTAAAGCAATTTTCATTTTATTCATAAAATTGAAGAGCTTCAAAACTTGACAACACAGTAGTCAGGACCATCTCTTGAGGTTCTAAAGGTGTAAGATAAAAATTTAAGTCCCCACAGGAGACAAAATAAACTTTTTGTCTCTCAAGAACCTGAGAGAATATGAAGTTCTATTTTGCTGGAACTCAGGGGCTACATTTGATCTGGAATGAACCACTTGGCAAAGGAAGACAAGAAAGACACATTTAGTTTTCCCCCTTCCAAGTTTTTTACCATTCTTGATCAATTAAGTTTTCCCAAAGCAGAATAAGAAAACAAGCTGTTTCCCTTAAGCTGGTGAGCACTACAGAAAAAAAATCCTGCAGATCTTGGGATGTCTCTCCCATATATACATTTTGAAGTGTTTACCCCATCACAATGAAAGATACATCCAAAGACCATGCAGTTGCACCTACTCTTTAACACCAGAGCAAGTTTACCTAATTTAATGTTGAAATCATGTAAGAAAAGATCAGACAGCCTCTTTGGTTAATTATTCTATTCCAGTTTTCCTCTTGTTGCCATCTGACTTCGAACTCTATTTGCTGAACAAATGGATCTATTTTACCATTGTCCCCAAAAGAACTCATTTCTGTTCCAATATCTGTCTTCAGTTCTGCTACAACTCAAAGCACACAATCACAAATTTTCAGTTCTGCATACACCACCCTGCATCTCCAATAGGGCCACATCCACTCTACAGAAGCAGGGGTCTGCTAACGAGCTTCATTATCAAGCACAGATAAGCCAGTAAAATTAAGCTCAACTTCTCAAAGCAGCAGTTTTGTGTTACCCAGCTAACATCCTCTGTTTCTGGAAGTCAAGCCTCACTTAAACCACACCTCTCATTTTCACAGTGAGGATCTGCTGTGGCATGACAAGTTCTACAAAAAGGTGGAAAACCCCAGACCTCACAGAGCCAACAGAGAACACAAAAGTGCTTTCACCCTTCCCGAAGGGGCATTCCACCTGGTTTTCCCCTGACAACCATAAGCATTAGCAGCTGCATCAGTTCCCTCATCAAATCTCAGTAAGGCAACCCTCCCCCCAAAAGGAATTGAGGATTTACACAACTAAAATGGGCAATGAATCCAGGCAGCTGGGCTTTTATAAGCCATCAGAAGCCAATCACAGTTCTGTGATTCTAAAAACTAAAACACATTAAATGGTCAGGAGTTTCACTCCAAGCAGAAATCCATATTTCTGCAGTTCTTTTTCCTGGAGGTGTGTGCACAAACTGTACCACAATGAAAAGCACCTGCAGCCTAATGTGCCTTAGCAGGAGGTGACTGATCCCAAGGCCCATCAAGGGCACTCCCAGAAAGTTTTCATTCTTCTGAAAGGGAATAGAAAAATACAGAGAATATACAGAATAAACGTGGGAAATCTTTCATTTTGGATAAAAAAGGTAGATTTTTCTATACTAGCATACTGAAAGTAAAACACAAATTACTATTTTAATTTTGTAACTTCAACATTTGGCAAGGTTCACACCCAGAAGGAACTTCAAAGCAACAACCTGCAACTACCATTTTAGATTTTCCTCAAAATAACAGTTATCTTCAACAAAAATTTATAATGGTTTTAATACTCAGTGGGTTTTTTTTTTTTTTTCTTTATTTGTCTGTATTTAAGCATACCTGTGCTGATTCAGGGCAGGTGGAAGCAGTAGGAAACACAAACAGCATGGACACTGAATATTGCACAGCATTCAGAAGCCCCCAGGCACTGTACCCAAGACATCACTCACATCTGGAATTTTGTTGCTGACACAAGTGCTTGACAGTTTTTTGTAAAATAAGTACTTTTCCTCCAATTCCTAAGAGTTACCACTAACACTTGCTAAAACTGAAAGCTTTCTTTACAGTTTTTAGAGACTCTCTGGCTACTAATAACCCTTTACAGCTGGTACATTTTTCTCAAGGTTGGGTTCTGAAACAGAACTCTCACTTCCCTGAACTGTTTTGTAGACAATAACTGTATCTCTAACTGTGGCCTGTCAAAAGGAAGTATTTTTACAGCAATCTTAGGATTGTGCATAAACCTAGATGGTTATGCCTGAATAACAGCAGTAGCAAACCTGTGGGTAACCCTCATCTTTTGATTTTTCCTCCACCCATTAATTCAACATGACCTGAATACAACAGGCTTCAGACAACAGCTCCTGTTAACAGCCTCACACACCTTTCCTCAAAGGGCAAACGGATGGAATCAGGATTTTGCAGGGGTATATAGCATCCAACAAAGATTTTATTTATTAATTTGGGTACAGACTCTACCTACTCATGCATCAGATACATACTGTTAAACAACTTGAACAGCTTTACCTCTATAGAACAAGTTCTTAGTGTTCCAAACTTTCAAGTGTTGCCACCTAATTTAAATAATCATAGTTTGTATAAAGTTCTGTAATCACTTGCTTTGGGAGCTGGCAGGTTTGGCTGATGTCAGCTCTCAGTGAGGTAGCAAGAGATCTTCAGGCTGTGGGTCATGGAATTAAATGATCCATGTGCCTTGGAAGAACACTGCTAACACACACCAACGAAGAACACCTTCAATAGAACCATCTTATTGTCAATTTTATATGCTAAGTAGTTTAAATCTTATTATTCCTCTTACAGGCAGCTGAAGTCAGGGTACAGCTAATTTCCTTGACCTGCAGTTTAATCAGATTATAGCTTTAGATCAAAGTCACAGAAACAAGTATTTCATCACCAGTAAAAAAAGAAAAACAAACTACACTTCTGCAAGCAGATATTAAAGCAAAGCAATCACCACCTGACTACAAACCCCTCCACAGGGAATCCTGCTCTATTCCTTTTGTGTTCTCACTGTAGCTGAGAAGCATGTTGAGAAATGGGGACACAGAACACGATTTTTCTTAATCCCATCTTCCCTCCTTCTCCTCTATTAGAAGCAAGTCATAATAATCATCCTCAAAACACAACCACCAAAAGTAACACTTTGCAAGTTTGATCAGAGCTGACAATCCTCCTCCTTGGATAAGGGTAGAAGTACCCTTGCAGTCAGCTTCATTCAAACTCATTTCCTTCCTCCAGTTTCATGGAAGTCAGTTTCTTTGTCTCAAGACTTTAAAATTATATGCCCCAAAGGTAAAAGCGCTCCTAAGAGAACTTACTGTGTTCTTAATCTCTGATTTAACCTACAGAGAGGGAAATACAAATCTCCTACACTGCTCAGGCTTCTGGCTTTCCACTGCCTCCACTGGACTCTCTGCTCTCCCCCTCCTTACAACCTGAGTCAGAACTTGAGCTAAAAGCCTCAGAAATGGGGTCCAGCCATTCAGGATGAGCAATATGCTTGGATCTGTTCCACAGAACTCCAAAATTTAAGCCAGAAGAATAACCTGAAAAACTATATACCCGACAACCTGTATTTTCCAATTCAAGCAAGAATAGCTGGCAACAAATACAGTGTTGGGGCTAGCTTAGGAAGGCTCAGCTGCATTTCCATAGTCAGTTTTTAAAAAAATACTGACTATGTCATTCTTTAACTTGTCATATTGACCTACTAGTTACATGGAATTTTTCTAAAGACAGCAGGGATAAAAAAAAAACCTCTAAATGGATGCTGCCCAACAAAGAAAAGCACAAAAACTCCAGTCACCTTTACCTTGTTTACCTTCCAGGACCTGACAGTGTAGCTCTGTAGGTAACCTGACACTATTTTCAGTATAGAAAAAGTTCTGGTTTAGTAACAGTAATAAGAATTTATTAGCTATAAAAAAGGCACGCTCAGGAAATAATAAATGGATACTTCATATGTGTGGTGATTCAAGACACTGATATATTTTCATACAGTCAAAAGAAAATTTCTAATAGCAAACAGTAAAAAAATACTACTTTTATGGAATATGCATACAGTACCACATTTACTGCACTGGCTGACAATATGTCAGCTTTGCTGCTGACCTGAGAATAAGTAAAAGGCAAAACATTTAAGATCAAGTATATAATCCATCTGTATATCTCCTCCAGTCTTTACACCACCCCTTGGACAAGCAAACTGAGGCAATCTTAAAGGTACAAATACACAAAACCATCAAGACTGCCCTCCAATCCTCTCAGCCATTGACAGCCCTCTCCCTTTAAAGGAAGACACCAAGCAGAAAGCTCTGCTCCCTCATTACCCACAATAAGGAACTTTGGGGAAGCACAAAGAAGGGTTACCAGTTCTTAGGACTACAGCCCTAAGAGGGATGTGAGAGGTTTAAAACTGAAATTGCCACGAAAATTCCCACAAGGTTTTGAGACTGAGCAAGGTGAAGCAACAGGATTATTTTCTGAACAGTAACAACAAAACCCCCCTGAACTATGCCCATGTAATAAACAGGTAGTGTGATGTTGGCTCTCATGAATGTTTGATGTATGTTACAAGGTTAAAACAAGTTAAGATCTGGTGGTTTTTTATATAAGTTTTGTAATGTTGAAAGTTGATCTCCAAGCATTGGGAAAGTCGAAGCAGGAGAGAGGCAGGACAGAGGAGCTGACATGCAGGAGTGTGGGCAGGGCTGGCTTGGCTGTCAATAGCATATATGAGAATTGTTGTGGGCAGGGTGCCTCCGGCAGCAGCAAAGTACCCCGTGCTGCCCCTTCTTCCTTATTCAATCCCTTATTGGTTCAATAAACCTTTTAGAATTTTAAGATGTGATGTTTCTCACACCCTTTTTATCTCTTTCAAACCCACCCCGATGAGAGCATACACTATCAGGTCTCAGTGGTGATAAATGTATAGTAATACTAGCAGTAATTTGCTATATTACAGTTCCTGACTTGGTAAAACCTTCACTTGCCTTAAGGGGCTGGAAACTGCAGACAGCAGATGTTAGAACAAGTGGACATTACTTCTTTTAACAGCTTCTGCACTACAAAAAGCATTTCCAGAATTAGGAAAATGCAGATATCTGAGCATTGAGGTAAGTTTTAGATGGGTATCATCAAATCAGTTTCAGAAAGTTCTGCTCTTCAAGTCTGCCCTGCAGAAGCCTGATCAGGTCAGGCAGCAGAGAGCCCTGGACACTGCGTGGGATCTCCCAGACAAGCACAGAGAATTCAGTTTAAAGGAAGTCACAGCCTGTTCAGTGCCACACTCGCAATACAGACAACATGTGCCCTCTCGCCTGCCTGCAGAGCTGCAGAGCAGTGACACACATTTCCCTCTGGAAAGGCCACTCCACTTTGCATCAAGAGGACAACAACTGCAGCATCTAAATTCTGACTTTCAGCTCTACAAGTTTCCTGCTGCCTCCAACCTCCACTAACAGCCTGGGATATAAAACTCATACATCTTGTTCATTTTTTGGTGTTGCCTAGAGAATCCCTTTCTCTCAATCCCTGCCTCAAATTACCCCTTGCACAGTGGCAAATGCTGAACTTTATGCTCAGTAAGGCTGGAATGACTCCAACACAGAGGAAATGATCATTTAAGAAGAGTCAGTTACTGGGAATTTGAGATACTGTCTTCAGTGTTAAGCAGCAGATGGGTAAAGAGCAAATCCATTAGAGGGTACCATTAGAGGTGGCAGAAATAAAGTACAAGTAATCCCTCATACTGTGTTTGTAGCGAGTTAGCGATGACAGATACAGTGGAATTCAGTGTTTTCAACATGTGCTCTCCAAGTTCTAATATTAAGATCTATGCCCAGATAGTCAAGGCCTTCCAAAACATAAGCCTTAAAGCAAAATTATTGATATTTAAATATCGTGGTCGTTCAGTAACTGTAAACTGGTTTTTGCCAATCCCGTTTTATAAACTCCCAATCACATCAACATCACACAAAACACACATCTATACACAAACATGACATACCCAAAAGTTTTAAACAGCTATTCATTAGTAAGAGGTTTGAAAGGACACCACATGGTACAAACAAGTCTTGACAAATACACTCAAGATTACATCTGGGTATCATCCTAATTTCAAACTGCATCTTAGAAATTATTTTCAATTCTCCATCTTGAAAATGCATGCAAACCATACTCTGAAAGCAAAGTAACAGCAGAAGGCTGAACATCAGTCAGGGAGAATTACATCCTCTATTTATGACTATTAAATGAGTACTCAGTACATCACTGTCAATTGTTTACAGGAGTCTCATTAGCTGCTCCCTATTCTCTATCAGAAACACACAGGCAATGCTGTTCTGAGATAAACCTTACTTTCCAACTAGAGAACATTTGAATAATTTCTGGCTTAGCAACACACACCTTTCCCACAGTCCTCTGCTGTTGGTTCTCCTCAGTTCAGGAGTGGCTCATCCAGAAGGACTGCTGCCTATAAAACCCAAGTCCATCACCAAAGCACATGGTACCCCTGGAATATGGGAAGTTACTCTCTTCTGTGTTCAGCTGAAGGAGAAACCTATGACCAACCCAAGCAGCTCAGATCTACAAATGTTATTAGCACAGAAGGAGGAAAGCAGATGGATACACTACTACAAGAACTGTACTCTCCAAGAAATGTGCAGCTTGAAGTTCTGAGGCCCACTGAACACCAACAGGTCTGGAGGAAGTGCAGCCTGGCTGTAGCTCCCTGCCCAAGCCCAGCTGACCTCAGGCTCCAGCTGCCCCTGAACAGATCTGCTGCCACCATTGCCCCACTGAGCACTCCTAGGGACTCCCAGTTAACCAGTAACCTCCTTTTCCATTTTGAAAACTAATGGATTGCTTAGGAGCAAGCCTCTGAGCAAATTTGTAACTCACAAGGTTAAATCTACTTGAGAGGCCTACATATTTTTATTAAAAAAACAAACAAACAATTTGATTTCAAATGTAAATCTCAACATCTAAAGTCAGAGTCTTTTCTAGTTCTGTGTCAGAAAAGTTCACATGAACGTTCAGCTGACTACAAATCAGTATCTGCTTTATGAATCATATATGGAAAAACGTGGGGATATAGCAGACCTTTACTAAACATAAACCGTAGAAAAGAATAATGTGAATACAGTTTTCCAGACAGCAGTCTCCCTTTCAGCAGTCAGACCAGACCTCACTATCTTCTGCAAAGGCTGAGGAAAAGGCTCCATAGCAATGGATTAACACATCCCATGTGAAGATCAAATCATAACCCTAGGAAGGATCTCAAAAGGTTACGTACCCAGGGAAGGGTAGTGACTGTCCTCACTCTGAGAAGACCTTTTCTGAATCTTGGAGGTATATTAAGCAAGAAGAGACAATGTAAACAAAAGATTTGACACGTGACACAGTCACCAGGTATGAAAACATTTGTGTGTTACTCAGGCTACATAAGCCAATGCAGCCCCTGCATTCCACTTTGCAATCAACTATAGGTTGGATTTCACAGTCACTTGTTTCATGTAGTATATCAGCACGTCCAAAAGAAGTTTGAAAATAGAATAATTTTGGCATTGTGCCTCAGCATTTGACAATAAAGCAGGGAAACCAGGTGAATCATGCTGCTTCAATACCAAAATCTGAAATCCATATGTTCAACAGCATTTCCCGTTATACACAAAAAATTTCCTGCAACTGAGTCCTTAAAGGCCCAAAGATCTTCATGTCTTTTGGATCTGTCCTTCCTGAAGACAAAACACTCTTGACCCACATCACCTAATCCTCCAGCATAGCAGTTCTCAAAGAATTATTTCAGGAATTAACAGAATCAGTTACACAGGACAGAATTTTAACTGATTTTGAATGAGTGTCCCCAAATTCTCCCCATGTAACATAATGTTACAGGCAGACACAGCACTTTTTTTAGTGCTGACTTCTGACTGGCCACCTATGATAGAAGCAACCAAAATAGTCTGTAGCTGCACAAGCAGCATCAGCAAGCAGTTGACAGCTTTGTTAGAAACATACTGGAAATATTTTTCTGGGTACTTTCAAGCATTAGAGATTATTTTAATCTTTGATATCAAAACCAGAAAATGAGTACTTCAGCTGAAGTCAGAGCAAGCCATAATCCCCTAGGGATGTCTTTGCCCCATACTCTCTCCTACCATTTACCTCAAAACAAAATAAATCTCTAAATTAAATAATGGTATGTTCAAGCTGGGTGGCAAACCTGCCAGACATTCATACCCTGGCATAATCTATGTGACATACTCATAAATCAAGGCTGGCTCTAATAATTCAAATGCATGTTGACAATGCATATTAAGGATTTTATCGCTTCTTTCCTAGATAAAGATTTCACATATATGTTCAACATTACAGCTGTCAATGGTATTAAGATTGTTCTAGATTTTTACTGCAAGTTTACTCTGCATATTTTAATAATTTAATTTAGAATCATTAACCAATATAGAAAGCTCACCTTTTTCTTAAAACTGAAATAATATGTCCTTTATTTTACTAGTAACTGAAGCACCATGTCTGAACTCTAAGAGCTGCTCCAGTTTTCATGTTTTTATACATTTTTGCATGGTCTGGGTCTTTCTTTAATACTTATAAATGTGGCTTAATCCTTTGAACACCATTCTTACCAAGAGATTGGCTTTTTCCTGGGAATATCTAGCTGGATCAAGTCTCTCTGCTCAGAAGTTTGGTCATGGCATTGTAATCAACAAGTGTTTATACTACACTTCAAGACAGACAACTTCCAGAAGTCTTGTCCCATCCTTCCCCCTCCACAGGTATAGAGTATTAGCACTTCCAGTTATCATTTTCAGTTATTATTAGGCTAGCTTGGAAAATCTGCCCTAAAGACCCCTCATAACAGCTCAAGTGCACCTGGAATTAAGAGCAAGAATGCCCCAAGACCCTGCCAGAACTAGTACTGCCTGCAGAAGGAACTAAAGGTGCCAAAGGTTAAACAAAGGTGCCAGAGTTAAACAAAGATTATCACAGTCACAGCTGTGTGACACATAACAATACCCACATGCTTTCTTCACAGCATGGTGAGATCACCACAGGGTATGGCAAATCAAACACCAGGAGAACTTCACTGCAACAGACAGCAGCTCAATTTACAGGACTATTATAAAACAAAGAGAGAAAATGGTCTTCCCAACAGATTTATCAAAAATTCATTTATTCTACACATGTAGGGAAGTTAAGATGTGGCAAATAACACAGCACAGACTATGGGGGGGGGGGTCCAGGGAGCTCAAAACAGGCAGGCCCCAAACAAACTGCCCTTGGCTGTAGCCTGACCAAACAGGAACAATCTCAAGGCATCAGGAAACACCAAAGTCTGAAATAAAGACATTTAATGCCCAAAAGGGCTGTTTTTCTGTTTTCCAAACAAAAAAGTAGTTTCCTTTAAATAGTTTAAGAAATGTTCCCCTATTTTGGTAGAATCAGTCCTAAAGGTTCCACACTCAAAATTAACTTCTCATTTTCTAACAGCTAGAGAATAGCTCCCAGCCAATTCAGCTGTAAAACAAGCAGGGCCTGCAGACTCAAAACAGACAATGCTTCAGAGGAGAGGAGGGGAGAAATAAAATAAAAATCAGCTTTACCCATACCATCATCAGACAAAGCAGAAAACTGTTCAATCAGGCTGAGCACTAGAGGACACCTTCATCACCAAAAACAATGAAATGAAAAGATGAGAAATAGACTGCTGATGTATTCAGGACATAGTAAGTACTTTCAGAAATGTTATCTTTCTTTTCCCTGAAGATGGAAGAGAATATTAACTCTAGCAGGACTCCTAAGTACCTCAAGGGTATCTCTGATTTGAGTCCCATCAGTGAAATTCAGTCTGTCACCCACTCTGTAACCATCCCAAGAGATTCAAAGACTCCTCAGCCTTTTGGATCCTTATGATAATCACTTGAGTGTGGAAGCCAGTGTGAATAATCCAAGAGAAGTCTGACTGGAATACAGAAAGAAGAGAAAGCAGGCCTAATGTCACTCAAAAAAGTTTATTCCACCCCAACTCACAGGATTACATTGATCTGAACAAGTACCTGCTGATTTCACTCAGAGGAACTTAAATACTCAGCTTCAGAACATTGTTTAAGCCATTTCCCCCTCATTTGGTCATCTGGGAAGTCCCCAAGTTTACAATCAAAAATTTGTCTTAAATTCAAATGGGAAGAGCAGCAGTGGGCAGACAAGTCTGGAAGCATGGCCCAAAGGCAGGACTCGGAGCAGGGCTGCACAAGTGGCAGCTGGTGATGACTCCAGTGCAGCTCCAACACTTCCAGCAATCCCTTGTCCAGTGCTACAACTCAAGGGCCCACAGGACACACAAACAAAGCCACCAGCCCTCCACCCTCTATGGAATCATGAGAAGCCATGGCCCACAGTCCTCATGTCACTTACAACAAACAATGTGTTATTACTTTATTCTGTCCACAGCAGTAAGATGGAGAAATAAGATACCATATCCCTCCCTGAGCACAGAAAAACATATGTTTTCCCAAACATCACTGAAATCTATGACCTCCCTCATAATACATTAAAAGTACAGAATCAAAGTTACATCTCTACTAATGATGATAAGGAAAAAAAAAAAATCTGTGGGTTTATTCCCCTCCTGCCTGACAGCAGCTAAGCAGTTTTCCCAGTAAGATGAGGAAAATCCTCAAGTTCAAAGCAATGAAAGCAACAACTACTGTCCTCCCACATATATTCCTCACAAATTATAGCTGCATTCTTTAACTGCTCTTCTACCAGCCCGCTGCTAGGAGTGAACATCTAACAGCAGTGATGAAGAACCCTTAAACCTCTACAATCCCCAGCAGTTCCTCATCCAACAAAAAACAGATCCTACAGTAAATTATCCTCTCTTCCCTCCCCAGCCACCATGCACTTAAACTGCAATTACTCCTCTTCTATGCTCATTTCTGCTGGCTGAGCAGGGCAGGGAAGATGCCAAGGCATTTATCCATCAAGTCACTGTCTTCTCCCATCAACCCAACCTTTCTTTCTCCAATAGGAAATACCAAGACATCTGAAAATGCCCATAACAGCCAATGTGGCAAACTAAAAAAGCAAGGGCTGCCCTGCTTCAGTTTCCAGATAGATTGATTTAAACAGAGCTTTAGGTTGCTTAATTTAAAAGTTTGTGGTACAATTCAGTGCTCAGATCAGCTTATTTAGAGGCCAAAATCATTTCACTGGACCAAGCTATGGTTACTTTTTACTATTTCTTAGGACAGAAGAGACAGATTTTACAAGAAGCCAGAATATTACAGTATACTTTACACTGAATACTTAACAGCTAATTCACCAAGAAAATGTACCTTCTTACTATGCACTGAAATGAAGAAACAGAGGAAAAAGAACCCTCCAATCCCTTGTACTCAGGGATGGGGGTGAACTTCTCAAAATGCTTTGGTGCACTCCCTCTTTAACACTTCAGACAAGCACCACCTGGTTTTACTGCCACAACAGAACTTTCTCTTTTCCAATAAAGATCAAACTACATGGGAATATGCAGGTTAGAACAAGAACTAATTGCTACAGGGATCATCCCTGCCATCAAAAATGAATAAATAAATAAATACAGCTGTAACTTTACTTACACCAACCTGCACTTCTAGGTCACTGGAACTGTTGTGCAAGTAACCTCAGAGCAAAGCACAAAGGAAGTGCAGTTACAGCACTCACAATGAGCTGTGTTCTGCAGCAAGGGGAGACTCTCAGTCCAGACTGGAAAGAGGGGTATGGGTTATTGACTGTGATACCCGGTACATTTTATAAGGATGGTATTCTGTATATAGCTTGAGACATATTCTAGGAAACAGGACAGTATTTACTGGGGTTCTGGGTCAGTGAGCACTTTAATGATAACAAACACTATCACTCCAAGCAGCAGTCCCACCCTGCTCTTAACCATTAGAGCTTCAATCCTGTTGCACACAACTTCACCCTGTTTGTCAGCACATCTGCAGTAACAATAAAGGGTGTGAGGAAACCACCTTGGACCAAACCCCACGGACAGAAAACAAAACTAAAGCAGTTTTAACCTAGTGTGGTTCCCCAGTTGAGTTTATTTCAGATTTGGCCATAAATTTTTGCCATCACATCAGGGGTGAGGGAGAGTGAGAAACTTCTGTCAAGAGCTGTTGAAGTTTAAAACCCACCCTTGGTCTGCATGGCCAAGTGCTGAGCAAGCCATGTTCTGTGGTTACTGCAGCCCTCCCCTCTGGCACACACTCACCTTCCTCTGCCAGTCCCTCCAGCAGGAAAATATGCCCAGCACCTGCTAACCTGCACAGGCACTGCCATCCCTGCTGGTACCTTCCTACAGAGGAGCAGGCTCAAAGCCCAGCACAGAAACAAAGTGCTGCTTTAGCCCAGCTGGGCTCTGCCTGCTTCTCTCTCACCAGCACACTCACCTGGATCACCCAGACATGATCACCTAACCAGCTGACTTTCACAAAGTTATAATGGCAGCAGCCAACTTCAGCACACCTGAACAAGCCTTGCTTCCTTGGGAATCTAGGTTTGAAAAACAAACAATTATGGCAGGTCTGGCAGTGACACTAGCAGCACAAGTTGTCCCTTGGTGACAGGAGGATGCTCAATAATCTGGATACCCATGCTAGGAAAAAGGGAACAAGTAATTGCTGTCCAGACACCTGAGTATGGTGTGTGTCTTGGGGCTCTCAGCAAGATGTATTTCTTGCAGCAGAAGGCTCAGTGGGGAATTGCTTGACATTTTTTAATTGTAATTCTTTTTACTTCATAGGTCACCATAAAAAGCTTGTTGCTCCTAAGTAAATAGCAGCCACCATCAACCTTTGCCTTTTTAAATCATTACCCTCACCCTCAAAGAAGAATAAGAAGTGTTGCTCATATTGAATATTGGCAGAAATTCTAGTTATCAAATGATGGAGACACCTTATATAGAGAAAAAAAGAGACCAAACTAGAAGGGAGACTTTATGTTCCCCCAAAGAAAACATCATGCTATGAGGTGTTGCCTGGATGGCCAAAGCAAGCCCCAGTACATCTCCCCTGTCTAAAATTCAAGAGTATATACACTGTATGAAAGTAGCATTAATCATTTCAGAAAACAAAGAGCTGCAGGGAACAGTTTCCAAGACTGATTTGGTCTTGCTCCAATACCAAGACAAATCAAGAAAGCTGTGGAACAACTGGAGCAAGGCCTCCAGAGCAGTCAGGGCTGGAGCATTTGCATTTGGAACTGGAGGAGAAGCTGTGGGAGCCAGGCTAGGTCAGCCTGAGGTAGGGAAGGCTGCCACCTGCCTCCAGGGAGGGATCGAGAAGATGGATCCAGGTTCTCCACGTGGTGGGAGGAAAAGAGACAACAGGCCTAAGTTAAAGGAGAGGTTCAGACTGGATGTACAGAAAATCCTTTCCACCATGAGGACATTGACACTGCCCCAAAAGGCTGAGATGTCTCCAGCCCTGGAGGTGCTCAAGCCCTGGGCACTTGGCCTGACCCAGAGCTGACCCTGCTGTGAGCAGGAGGCTCCTGAGGCCTCTCCTCCAGCCTTGTGATCCTGCCAGCACCAGGAAGCCCACTGCAGGGACACACTGTTAAGGGGTTACATTTACTAACTTTTTCCTTCATATACTCTCAAGATAATTGAATCTCTGCCTTAGTCTCGCCAAGACTCATTCAGTGCTCTGGCTGGTGCCTTTCCAGCACACACAGGCATCAGCTCTACATCATCTTGACCAGGATTCAGCACCAGAACATGCTCACACACAGGCTGCAATTACCTCTGCTCTACCCTCCTCCAGTCACAGGGAAGAAACTGCGAGAGGTGCGTCAGGGCCGGCAGACAGCAAAGGAGCAACCACCAAGAGGCACAGCAGATGCACAAGTTAATGGAGCTACTCTGATGAGTCTTTGAAAAGAGACCCACAATTTGAATTATTAAAGCAGTCAAACCTTTAATGAAGTTGGTTACAGCCTCATCATAAGGCTACAGGAAACTACCTACTCGTTCATCAGCACTGGAATTTCTAAGCAGTGTTCAAGCCCTGTAATTCAAGCACTTTTTAGTCTGCATTTGTGCTTGTGCTAAAAGCCACAGTTTACCAGGGCAATGCCACATTTAACTGGTAACTGAGCTCACATCTTTTTGAAATGCAGTTGAGACAGTCATATATCAAACTGCTAAACTTCTGAATCCTGGTTAACTCCATTTTGAACATTAACATATAAAATTGGCATTGAAGATCATTTCTCTAAAGTGAACAAACATGGACTACAGCTCAACACTGGCTTATAAAATGGATGCCCTCAGAAGTTTCTGTGCTATTGTGTTAGAAATCCTATCAGTGATATTTTGCTTAGAAGTGACTTCTTTTGTATCTAGTAGGATACATGAAATGCCTACTTTCAAGTAGACAGGTGCCCCATGAGATTAATTTGATTTATGGAGAGTACTTGTAGATTCTCCAAGAAGCACAAATAGCAGGGATACAAATTTTCAGCAGATGCAATGAACAGATTCACCTGAACAAGGAAACTTGAACAGTGTCCCTGTTTCCTAAAATATCTTTTAGGTTCTTGTCTTCTAAAAGAACCCTTTGAAAGGTCTACTCAGCTTACCAGATGCAGTGCAAATCTTTGAGGAGCAACTCAAACAATGATTCCAGAAGTATGTAGGAAACTAGATGGGAGAGAATACACTCCAATACTTTTGACACATGACTTTGAAAAGGATAAGACTGGGAAAGCAAAAATCCCAAAAATCTGTTCCAACACAGGAAGATGACTTAAAAACAGACTCTCCTGCAACTTTTCAAAGACTCACTACATGAAGCCTGACCTTATTTGCTCTTCCTGGAAGACTTCTGTAGGAGGCTCATGTATTCCTCAGTTCTTCCAGGTTGACTGAAGAGGCACAGTCCTTCAAGGACAGCATTTTAAAATAGCTGATTCACACACATACAGAAAGCAAGAACCTAGAAGTGGAGGAGTTAAGGCAGTCCAGCCAAAAGTCCCTTCTTCCCTGCTCATCTTTTCAGCAGCTCAATTCTTGCAGAGTCATTACTTCACTAGATATTCAACCACTGCATGTTCACCTTAGAAATCTGTCTCACTTCCTTCTAAAATTCAAATACACAGAAAAACTATTTCCTGCAGAAGCTTTCCTATCCATCCTTAGTGTCAGGACAACGAAGACAGCAGATACTAATTGCCTCATGTCTTCATTTGGCACAATGTCTTGTTATTTGTTAAAGCTGCCCTCTCACGTTGTTATACTTTGGTCTATTCCTTCTTCATTACAGTTGGATTGAGCCTGTCCTGCCACAGCAAAAAGGAGGATGCTCTCCTCCTAAAGACAGAGGACTAACAGAACAGGCTCTGAGAGTCTGGGGCTTTATTCCCAGTTCCCTTTATGAGCTTGAGCTGCAGCAGTCTGCAGCTGCATTTCTCCCCCATGCAAATCAAACCATTTAAATGTATGTTCTGTGTATGTAAAAAGCATTTCACAGCTTTTCAAGGAAACCTTCCCCAAGCCTACCTTCCACACAGAGAACAAACCCAAATGGGCTTTAGAGGCAGAAGGAAGATGATGGACTACAGAATGCTTGAAAAGTTTATAAGGGGGACTGTCCTGTTGTTTTTAGAAGAGAGAAGATTCTTGGTGACAGAGACACTGCCTGTAACACATCAGTGCACACACTTCAGTCCTGTTGCTCTGGCACTAGATAAGCAAAGCAGCTGGGAAAAGCAAGAACAACCCAGGATGAGCTGAAGTGTGGGAGGAACAAAGAGAGGAGAAACAGGTGATTCCTGCCCACAGCTTGCAGGAAGGATTTCCAGCTTGGCACAGCAAAATGCTAAGGAAAAGCCTGGCAGTGCAGGAAGGTGAGGGGCAGGGACATGTCTGCAGTGGTATGGCCTCCCACAAACCAAAGGACACAGGCAGTCCCAAAAGGAACAGGGAGCCAGAGGTTACAATATTATTAAGATACATCCAACAATAAAAAAGCAAGTCTTTTACTGGTAGGAGACAGCTAATAATAAAGCATTTAAGAGCTTTGTTATAATGTAAGAAGAAAGAAGAAATGAAGAAGTTTTATGACAGTATAGGTGTACTCACCTAGAAGAGAAAAAGGTTCATAACCTCACTATTAGATAAAAAGATTACTTTTTTTTTCTTTTTTGAAGAAATAAACTTGAGGTAGGACCTGGAATAATAGAAGGAAGCAAAAATAAAAGACAAGATAAGAAGGAAGAGAATAATTTTGGAGAACCAGCAAGGAAAGACCACTGAAGTGTTTCAGAACTCTGCATATAAAGTGCTTTTGAAATGTAAAATCCTCATTGAATTCACTCCTAAGTCCTTCCCAAACCCTAAACTCCTCAGAAGGAATGTGCATGCCCTTTTGGCATACCTACTCCTTTTCCATGAGGTGTTCTGGAAGCATCAGGGGTGACACAACACGATCAACCTGGACATTTAGTACTTTACAGCTGCTGAAAAGCCACTGCAACTCACGACGCTGCTTTCCGAAACCACTAGAGAACGAGCATTTGGCTGTAAGTTCACCTCAAAGCCTGTCAGAGTTCTGCTCGTATCAATGTAAGGTATCTCATGCTCTCGACTTGAGCGACTCGGGAACGGTTCCGTTCCCTGGCAGCCCCGCTCCTCTCCCGAGCCCTCAGCTGCCCGTCTCAGCACCGAGCGGCTGTGTCACCCGTGACTGAGGACTTCCAGCTGATGGCGAGGGCTGAGACACGACTCCTGCTACTCCGCTCTCCCGGAGCACCTCCCGGGGCTGCGAGCACTGCTCCCGCCCCGCAGCCGGGGTCAAACTTCGCGGTCGCTCCGCAGCGCCGGGTTACCCTGCCACCTCCTCGGGAAGCGCTGGACAATTCCGGCAGAGGAGCCGGCGGACTCTCCTACCCTCCCCGCGGCTCCAAGGCACCGGCGTGACCTTGCTGGGGAGCCCTGGGCCAT